>OZ020267.1:29865297-30130297 GCA_963971225.1 Melieria omissa | reverse complement strand
TACAATAGACACGAACGTGCTCAGAGAAAAAATAGTAAATAATAAATAAATAAAAAATGGGCAAAACCAACAACAGCAGACAGTCAGGTGGTGACAGCAAGGCAGCTCAAAATATTAACAAAAATAAACCAAACCAAAGTGAGAGCAAAGTGAAGCAAGTAAAGCAAAATGAAAGCAAATTGAAGCCTTGGCTGGCCCACACGATGCGTGTGATGCGATAAAAAATTACGTTCTAATAATTTTTGACACATTTACGCAATTAAGTGTAATTTTTATTTCCCGCGCATAAGCAAAGTTTCATTTTTTTACCCCTTTTGCTGTGAGAAAAGTGGAAACGAAATATGTGTGTGTGTGAAAGAGTTGGAGAGCCGGGTTTTTCTATAATTTCACAAGTAATGGCCGCATTAGAGAATCACACAATCACACAAACAAACAAACATTTGTTTGTGTGTATTTGTGTGTGTCCGTTTTTAGTTGCGAGCGTCGTTAATGTGTGTTGGCGCAAATCGTTTTATGACCTGAAAACCATACAAAGGCAGCTAAGTGGTTGAGTGTGTGTGTGAGGTCTCCTGTCGTTTTATAATGAAAAATAATTAAAAGCAGCCAAAAAGGAAGAAAATTTCTTAAATGTCAAAGTACGAATAGAACGAACAGAGAAAGAGAAAACGTATAAAAGTTAATTTTCCCTTCCAGCAGAGCAAACACGTAACGAAACGAATAAAAAAGCACTTGTATACCTAATAGGTGCGGCGCCTAAAGCGGTTGGCACGTCGACAAGAAAAAGCAGCGAAACAGCAGTAGAAGACGACGGAGCAGCAGCGAAAGAGTGCTTTGCCTAGAAAGCCACATGCGACCAAGAAGCGCGAACAAAGAAGACCATCGACTGCAGAAACCCAAGAAGATGCAGAAGCAGCGGAATAAAGGTTGCAAGACTGAGAAAAGGGAGAAGCAGTGTGTATGAGAGACAGAATGCAAGAGGTAGGGACAGAAAGTTAACGACGCCATGTAATAAAAAGCAAGACTTGAAATAATTACACTTGAGAAATTGTCAATAAAATAATTTGCCTTTTGGCATTTGTCCTTGGTTTTGATTTATATTTTTGATAATTTGGTAATTACATGTTACACTCGACGAAATGCAAGGCCTCTAAATTTAATATAAATAACCAAAATAAAATATTAATTTATGTTTGGTAGACGGTGCGTGTGAGCCACATTTATTTTATGCACAATAATTCTATTGAATGACGGCACAACTCTTGTTATTATAAATAAATGCAACTTTTTTATAGACTTGCGACGAAATACGGGTCGTATAAGTAACATTAATTTGGTTACATAGTTTAAATCGACCAAAAGATAATTTGCAGTTTCAAAACAATTTGTAGGTTAAAAGAAAGGAGGTATTCCTAAAATAAAGATTATTTGTTTCCTGTATCATTGGTGAGTTCTGACGTCGAACTCATTTCAGTGTTTCTTGAGTCGTCCGAAAGAGAACTTTCAAGTTGAAATGAGTTTCATATATGCAAAGCACTTTTAGGTTGTCTTCTTGTGAAGGGCCGAGGTTGTCGCATGCAACTGCAGCCAGAAGCCACAAATGTCCATTGAGAAGTGGGTGACGCGGTACACTTCTTCTTCTTGACTGGCACGACAGCCCGATTACGAGACTAACCGTGTTGTGCGTGGGAATTTTTACAAGGTTGGAAGGACCTACAGTTTTATGCCGATTGCGAACGGCGAGTTGGGAGCTTTTTCATAGGCAATTTTACTATCAGAGGTTTGCCATTTCCTGCTAAGAGGACGCGGTACAAGAAGTCGAAAAATGTTGATGACTTTCCAACTTTCCAGAACGGTGGATACCGAAAGCGACATGCAGCAAAGACGACAAATGGATTGTTCAGTTGTTGAGGAATCATGCCAATCTGCGTCTAACTGAGTTTAAACTTGTCAAAAGGGGATTATGTAAACGATCAGATTACTACACAATTCATATAGCGTGGTACGAATTCGAACTCGCTGCTTAAAGCAACCTACATTCAAAAACGCCTGACATGAGTGAACGAGAATAAAAGACCCGATTGGTCAAAGATATTTTTTTTTAATAAAAAAATGGTCGTTGTTAGTTGATAATGGACATTTTCTTCTAAAAATTAATTCATTTACAACAATGGAATTGCACCAAAAAATTTTTCTTCACAAACTTTTCACTATTTCTTATATGTAGAACTGAGTAGCCATTTGAGAAAATACAGGACGTATGAGTAACATTAATTTGGTGTAAAGGTTGAAACTGGTTGATTTCTCGAATTGTGCGGTTGTTGTCTATGTTTAGGAATTAAGTGAAATGGTTTTGACATCAAAAAGTTAGTGGAAGTATTTGCATATGATTTGTCGTCTAAAGAAATATAATCAATTTTTATTTTTATTTTTTTTAAGTTGTGAGCAGTTTTTAAAATTAAAAAATTAATACGAAATTATAACATTCAATTACAAAAATAATCAATTTAAAACTTGATTTGAAAAAAAGAATGTTTCCTTTGAAATAAAAAAAAAAATTTGAAAAACATGTCGTATGAGTGATAATATTTTGTATATAAATATTTTTTATGTTGTGAGCTTTTTTTTAAATAAAAAAACTAATACGAAATTATAACATTCAATTACAAAAGAAAACAATTAAAAATTGGTTCAAAAAAAAGAATTTTTCCTTTGAAATGTTAAAAAAAATTTAAAAAACATGTCGTATAAGTGATAATATTTTATATATTTTTTTTTTCAGTTGTGAGCATTTAAAAAAAAAAATTAATACGATATTATAACATTCACAAAAAAAAATGCCTTTGAAATTCCTACAAAAATGCTTTATTTGTACGGGTTGCACATGTCGTATGAGTGATAATCTTTCATAGAAGCCAGTACAAATATATTTTACAGTTGCTTACAAACATGGGGGGAGAGGTGAGGGGAGTGGTTTTGTAAACACCTTTTGATGCAAATAGCGTTTGAAACATTTGTCACCCATAATTTTGGTAACAAACGGGTATGTGGCAGGGGTTGAGGCCCCAAACACCCTCCCCTCTTTGCATGTGCCACTGACTGTGAAAGCCATTAATTAAATATAAATTCGAATTCACTTTGAGCTTTAGTTTCAAACACGAATCTCTCAACAAGCTCTAAGCCAGTGTTCGAGTTTTGAGTAATGGGGCGTATGAGTGACTAACTAATTACTTTAATTTTATGCATTAATATTAGAATTTTGTTAAAACTTTTGTCAGTTTTTTATGGTATTTGAGTTTTGCAAAAGTCTCCAATAAACTGATTCAACAACAAATCTACGAGAAATTTTCTTAGGGCTCACTGAAAATCAATTGCGGAACCCTCATGCAATTGCATTCAGTTGAAATGTGAGTGAACTAAAGCGCCATGTAGCGCTGACGAAAAGTATAACAAGGACAGCATGGAAATTAAAAATAAAAATCACGCCCAAAATGCAGCCACCACCCGTTCCATGGCCAAAAGTCGACTGTCAACACTCGCATACACACACACACATACATACAAAAATGAAGCACGCTGGCGCCTTTAAGCAATTACTTGTACCATGTTGTTGTTTTTTTAATTTCTGTCGAAATGTTCTACATAAGTTTGTAGAAAATATGATGGAAAAAAAATTAAGCGAGCGAAAAACTTATGAGCGCACAACTTGTGTGCGGGTGTGTAGAAGTTAAGTTAAGCGTCGGCTGTGCATTGACACTGCATATACATTGCATCGAATGTTGTGACAGAATTGCTGCGGCAAAAACTAACAGCAAAAGTAAGCTATAAGCACACACACACACACACACAACTACAAATAGGTGCATATATGTGTTTATATATATTTTGTGTGTATGAAACAGGCCAAAGAATTGCATGAAGGCAGCGCATAAAAATCAAGTATGTCAGCAGCGCATAGCAAGAGGTAAAACACTTATTTGCTGTAACAGTATGTCTATGTGTGTGTGTGTGTGTGTATGTAATTAAGGCCTAAGGGTTGCATAATTGAAATAACTTGGACTAAGGACTGCTGGCACTAATGTTCTTGATTATAGACGCATGAGCGCAGCGCAGACAGCAACCACACACTCACTCACACACATATTGATGCATGTAAACACACATGTTCGCAAAACCATATACAAATTCTTCATTTATAAATTCTTCTTCATACGCGGTTTCGAGCAATTTAATGCTGCACTCTTGTGCTGTAAGAAATATTTATAGGCCAAGTAAAGTCTTTTCATTGGCATGCAAGAAATTTCAGGATTCTCTAGCTCATCGTTTTTTTTTCTCTTTTTTGGTTGTAAATTTCATGAAAGCTTTCAAGTGGTGTTGGCATACAATATTTCTAAGCTGTTTTCATTTATATACAAAATAATTTTGTCAAGTATGTGTCAAGTGCAGTTTGGCCAAAATTCCAAGTACTTTTGCAAGCACTCGTAAAATATTAGTGTGCCATGAGATTTGTTTATAGCTTCGTTGTTACCAGTTAAAGTTGATGGTAGAACGAGATTAGTTGTTGAAGTGATTGTAGTTACAAACCTCAGACTATCACATATCCAAGTATTAGTTATGCTCCGGATTCAAGTTTATTCCCAAAATTGAATTGATGCGGTTAAATTTTCTGGTTATTAAAGCTGCAATTCATAGCAAATTCTTACCTGAAATAGACAAAAATTTAAGTATTAATTTCTGTAGATAGTTTAGAATTAATAAAAGTATAAGAAAATGTGGCAAAAGTTAGTACAGTTATGAATTTTCAGTAGAAGAAACGAGTAACATTGAATGTAGCATGGGGCGTATACGTAACATTTTGATAAGTATTCAACAGTAGAGAATTAAATTTATTTTTAACAGAACAGAGTTATGCAGAGTAGATGTCAGAAAGATGTTGAACTTTTCTATTGAATTTGATAAGTAGAAAGCTGTATTTGACTATCCTTGAATGACCACAATTAAACGCTTATTGAGCTCTTAGCCATACCAGCTGGAGTTCTGTTAGTGAGTTGTGGTAGGGATCCGTTAGAAAACAAATGCTTTTGGCGAAATTCAGTTGACGTTTAAGGTCTTAATTTGTCACTGTATGCAGTGACTCAGTCTGGCTGCCTCATGCGCCTCCAAAGTTGCCAAGTGGCAACGATGTACGTAAGGAGGTTTTTGTGGTTCTAATACCAAAATAATTATTTGTTTTCTACAAAAAAGTTTGGTGAAAATATGGTTTAAAATTATATTGGGCTCAATATTTTAGTACGTAAACCCACAAATTGAAATCCTGTGTGGAAAAAAGTTATTTAAGTTATTATTATTATTATTATCATTAGATTTTTTGAGTACATAAGCCTTCGTCATGTTGTGCATGCGAATTTGTACACGGATGGAAGGGACCTACAGTTTTATGCCGATTCCGAACGACGCCGATTCCGAAGGGACCTTTTTCATAGGCAATTTTACTCTCAGAGGTTTTCCATTTCCTGCTGAGAGGACAGCCGCCGAAAGAAAAGTGTGTTTTTTGTTTTGTTTTTTTACGTAAGCCACCAAATTAAAATACTGTGTGTGCCACTGCCAAGCGTTGTCTTCATGTGCCAGAACAAAAGCAGAGGGCATGCTCTAATGTTTGCGAAGCATCATGATGCTTAAAGACTTATTCTGAAATTTTCATTGTCTCTCTGTCAAACCCAGTCTATGCGCATGAACCGGTATGAAATGAACTTATGACGGTCTTTGAAGATCTTTGAATTACTTTTACATATGAAGGAGCTCAACTTCCTTCAATTGGATTTCTTCTTCTGGATTTCTGAATTCCTTTACATGCTGTTCCTTAAGTTCTAGTAGAAAATGCCAAGTAGCATCAGCATCCTTACAATCTGGTCAGCTGGAAGGCCGACACTTCTCTTTTGAATTGAGTCTACTGTCTCATTTATCTCTTTATGTTACCGCATTCAATTGATTTGAATTCTGCTTTTTGGGACTAACTTTTCCATTTCTTCGCGATATTGTGAAACCTTTCATGAAATTAGAATTTGAAAGACTTTTGGGCAGTATGTCAATATGTTCGATCATGATGCTAGCTGCAGCTTTTGTCACTGCTTTTCAGATGAATCAGGAACGAGGAGTGAGATAATGTTTCACACTTTATTAAACGCAAGTCTCTCATCACCGAAGCGAGGGCAGTGCAACAGCAGAATATGCTCGGTTTTTTTTTCATTTGGCGAGCCACAGGACTCGGAGAAGTGATCTTTTTCGCAGCCATGGTTGTACAGATACGTCTTAAACCAGTCTTGATCGCTGACCAGCTGTGTCAGGTCTACCTCGCCAGGTTTTTCTTCGAGCCTTGTCTTATTCGAAATGGGGAGGTTAATGGGGTTTCGACAGTAAGTACATTTTGATCATTGCTTTGTAGAAACCCAAAAGTTGACAACCTCAAAAATTCGATCGTATGGCAGACGCCTTCTGGTGGTGAGTTTCTGAACATTCAATAATTTTGTATTTTTTGTACTCAAGAATATTAGCAATCGATGAATAAATCATTTAAATCGGTTCATTAGTGTCTGAGATACGATGTTTTCTCGCTTACTTAACGACTACATTTACAAGTGGGGAGTCAATTCCATATTTCAATTCTGGTGATAAATTTCTGAACCTTAATTAATTTTGTATTTTGTATACTCAAGAATGTTGCCGATTGCTGATTAAATCAACCAAATCGGTTTAACACTTTCCGAGATATGATGTTTCCTCACATTTACAAGTGGGGAGCCATATCCATAGAAAATGGCCAATTTTGTATGGCAGCACACTTAAGACTTGGAAATAGCGGGTAGGTATGTTTGGAACAAACATTTGGAAGAAAAAAAAATGAGTGTCGGTCATACATTTGACATGTCTGGGGGCAACCTGGGAGCAGTGGAAGACCATTTTGTAAAAACGACCATTTTGTATGGAAGCCCCATCAAGGGTTGGACATAGGGTAAAAATATGTTTGAAAGAAATGTTCAGTAGAGAAAAATAATGGGGGTCAGTCATAGATTTTAACCCTCTAAGAGCAACTCCTGACCAGCTGTGAAGCAATTTGTCGAATTTCCCAGCCTTTTTGCTAATTGTGACCTCGATGCGACGCCATTTATTTCCACTCTAGTCCCAAAATTTTTTGGCTCATGCACTTTTTTTTCAAGTCGCATTAAATGAGAGTTTGCGAAGCATCGATAACCTATTATTAAGAATCTCCATACAACACTGAATCCTGGCTACTGCACACGTGTTCAATATTCAATACATGCATCACAAGCTGTCAATTCTGAGTAGTTTTTCTGACAAACCCAATAGAAAAAAAAAACAAAGAATGAACAAACCAGAGGCAGTATTCGGTATGTGAAGTACGCACCCACTTAGACACATAATCGTAGACATGCATTAAAAATTATGCCCCCACATTCATCCCTCCGCACACACACATACGCACACTCACACCCATACACGAGCGCTCACATAATCTACGCCCTCGCACAAAACTACGAGTGGCCCACCAAAAGCTGAAAGTTACAGATGAGCAAGAAAGCTTTAAACACTATTAAAGCAGTTTGGTGTGCGGTCTGTCGATGCGGCGGCAGTCTGACGCTGCGTTGTGCATTAAATGTGGCTTCGGAAAAATGAAGAAATTCCCGCAGGCTGATTGTTGTTGCAGTCGTAGCTACTGTGCCACATTACGATCAGCAGGCGTTGCGTATTTACCAACAACAACAAAAACAACAAAAATGGCTCACAAATGTGAACGAATGAGCAGTGATATGTTTCTGTGTGTGTGTGTGTGTGTGTGTGTGTGTGTGTGTGTGTTGGAACTAGAACCAACGCAATGCTGTCGACTATTAGAGGCTGCTCTGGCTCTGTGCCGCGTCTCTATCTCTTCCTGCCGTTGCCAGCTCATCCTTCCTACATGCGAGAATAATTTTTATGATTATTTCTTCCTTCCTGCTCGCAAAGTATGTGCGAGCATTTGCTCAATGTTCACTGCGCATCGTTGCCACCGCGCCACCGCTTCGCCTCGTTCCATGCCGATCCGCCATGCGCCGCTTCACGTTGTATACTCACCGCTCACCGGGTCCGACGACTTTGCGAAATAGAATCTCTTGGATTAAATGTGATGTTGGAATAATATTTTCTACGCCCACATGCTGCTGCTGCTGCTGCTGCTTAATGTTTGCTCTAGTCGTTTTTGTAGTAGTTGTTGTTGTAGTAAATGTTGCTTGATATTGTTATTGTTGTTGTTGCTGCTGCTACTATGCGGCTAGTTGTGGTTGTTTTCGTTGCAAGCATGTGGCAGTTCAAGTGTATCTGTGCGGCTTTGTTTGTGTGCATTATATTTGTTATTATTATTGCTGTTGTTGTTGTTGTTGGCTGACTATTATTCTCTTTACTTTTTGCTAATGCAGACATTGACTTACATTAACACTTAAGCAAAGTGAACAAAAAACGACCAACGAGCAACAACAGCAGCAGTAGCAGCATCATCAGAGCAATCAAGGCTTCCGCAACAACAGTAACAACAAAAACAAATACCAAAAACGCACACTGCTAGTAAATAGACTGCGCCACATGTATGTTTATATATGTAAGAGTATGTGGTCTACAAATGTACACATTATATATGTACAAGTGTGTGTGTGTATGTATGTGCTATACGAGTACATTATTTACTATGTGCCATGTGCGCATTTAGTTCCAGTGGTTGTGTATTTGTGTACGCGTGCGTCTGTGTGTGTGTGTTCGTTCATGATTTGTTGCCCTTGGGCTGAGCGCATGAATGAACGCCTGGGTCTATGCTACAAATTTCAACTCTGCTTATATGCGAACCGTTGATATTTATTTAGGTGCAGGCGCGGCTACAGGGCGCAGTGAAGGATGGCGCCGCACATCGAAATAGCTGAATGAAATGCGAGCAAATGTTGTTGTTGTAGTTGCTAAACATTAACGTGATTGGCCCAAATCTTTTGAGCTCTTATATGAAAATAGTAGAAAATTAGTATGCTTATTGTCTTGGTTCATTATCATTGCTATCATCAATAAAAATATTAACTTGAACATTATCATCAGCAACATGATTGTCACGGGCTCTGTTGTTAGCGACATCATTAGCACATCTTTTTATGAAAAAAAAAATATGAAAAAAAATGTATATGAATAGTAGGTACACCAAAATTTTTGATAAAGTTCAACTCATATTTGAGGAAAATGGTATTTTTGTTAAAAAAAAATTGCTGCGGCAGTAATCATTGAAAGGTCTAGCAATTGCACAATTATGAAGAAGCGCACAATGGGCCTTTAATCCTAGAAGAGTAATCATATTTTAGATATGTTGTTGGTATTCTTCTTCGAATTGAAGAAGTCGTTTTCAACTTGAATTTTCGGAATATTTAACTATGTTAGAAATCGTATAAAATTCAACTTCATTATAAATATAATTTTATTTAGACATTTGTTTGCAAATAATTTGCACAATGAAGCACATCGTCAACTGAGATCACACGAAAAGAGAAAGCAATCAGATCGAAGAATAACGGGAATTTTGAAGAAATGTGTGTGGTGTTCATGGAATCGACGAGAGACCAGTTTTGGAAGTGCATTGGGTACAAATAAAATCAAGACTGAACTGTTTTCTGATCACTTAACCCTTTCGACTCCAAATTTTACCCTGTTTCGATATTAATTTTTGGTTTTTAAATCACGCCTGTGTGTGCACACGAAATTTGAAGTCGCCACGCCTCTTTGTTAGAGTTCTAGAGCTAGTTTACCTTTAAATCATTTGGCTAAAGACGGGTTAAATACATTTCGCATCAATATTTTTTAGTTACAGAAAAATTAATGAATATTTATGGAAAAATACAAAATTATCAATTGTTCATTTTATTTAACCTTTATTTAAAAAACTGGGTTTTGATCAAACGCGCCTAATTCGTAGACTTCAATTAGAACACAAACTATCGGTGAAAGTTTGTGTTCGCTGCAAATGATTGGAAATTATTTTGGGGATAAAAGTAAAACAAGTACAATTTTTTTAATTTGCTTTGAATTCACTTCTAAAAATATTAATTTGTTGGTGCTTACTTAACTAAAGCTCATGAATCGTTGCTTTTGCTATAAGATGACAAGAAGTTGCTCGCAGGCACCTTTGGGGTCGAAAAGGTTAAGTCAGTCGTGTGCATGGTTGAAATCGTTTTGGCTATAAATAAAATCACGACTAAACTATGTTGTTGATTCTGAAAGTTAGTCATGAGCATAGTTGGGAGTAGATTTGATATAACTTGAATTAAATTGGGTACATAGAACTAAAATCCAGACTGAACTATCTTCTAATCCTCGAAGTCAGTCGCGAGCATAGTTGAAAGAGTATTGGGTATAAATAAAATCAAGACTGAACTGCATATATTTTTGATAATGGAAGTCAGTTGTGAGCAGAGTTGGAAGTAGATTGGATACAACTAGAATTCAATTGGTTACCTAAAACTTAAGCTTCTACTATTTCATTCATTCTGGAAGTCAGTAGTGGGAATAGTTGCATTGGGTATAAATAAAATCAAGCCTCTACTACTTTTTTGATTCTATAAGTCAGTTATGTGCATAGTTTGAAGTATTATGGCTTTAAATGAAATAATAACACTGTGCAAGTCCAAAATTTAGACATGGAGGGACCTACTGGGTGAGTTTCCTATAGGTATACTGAGTTGAGATCCACCAGCCGTTTGGTAAGATTGGCTCTAGTTTAAGAGAAATCCGACTTTGAAGTTTAGTAATTTGCGGGAAGTTTGTCGCTTAAGTCTTAATTGTAATATTAATATAAATAAATGTTACTCATACGCCACGTTGCGCTGCCCCACAAAATGCACATATCGCAATTACACAGTTTGAATGTGGTTTTTTTGCATTGGTGTCTTAAGCAAATTTGTTGGTCGTTAAAATATCTACAAGCTTGCCGAAGACAGTAAAGCGATATTCGGAACGATTTAGGACCTATTAGCATTTAAATGTTCGAAGACTTAAGCGACAAACTTCCCGAAAATTACCAAACTTCAAAGTCGGATTTCTCTTAAACTAGAGCCAATCTTACCAAACGGCTGGTGGATCTCAACTCAGTATACCTATAGGAAATTCACCCAGTAGGTCCCCCCCATGTCTAAATTTTTGAGGGCAAATTTCACGCACAGTGTAATCAATCGAATGAAGTATTTTATGATCCTGGAAGTCAGTTGTGTGCATATTTAAAAGTAAGTTGGGTAAAAATAACATCAAGATTGAACTATTTCATCTCATTTTCATTTTCACTTCATATGTTCTGCTTTTTAATTAAATTAAGATTTCCACAGTCAGCAACGTTATCGTTTAGTTTTGTGAAATTTGTTTTCATGCTATGAGACAAGAATATTTTTGTCAATTTTTCAAAGCTATCCACATATTCGAAGCGTCTTCTTTGTGCTGCCGATGGAGCTTCGTCAAAGCGGCGAAATCTTCTTAATCACTGTTTTCTTCTTCGTGCAGCTGTTTTGTGCCGTTGAGCTGCATGTCTATGCTGTGTTTGTGTGTGTGTGTGTGTGTGTGTGATAAACGAAAAGCTGCTACAAAAACGTTTCATTCAATTTCGTTGCAATTTTTTTTTATTTTACCTACATTTTCAAGTTGTTTTTCTTTTTGTGGTTGTGCTGCGTTTTTTCTTGCGTTTCATGCAAAATGCACACGCAGCCACACGCAGCTGAAGTAGAATGAAAATTATAAAAATTATTTTTTTTTTCAATGAAACTAAGTACTTGTAAATCCCCCTCAGAATGTGCTGTCAAGTGAGTCACCAGCACAAACACTCATATGTGCACTTATCCCAATACAAACGTACACACATAGAAGGTACAGATGCACCTACATGTATAAGCCAAGCATACATATACACATGTGAGCTCACATGCGAGGTATGCAGTGCGTGTGTGTGTGTGTGTGCATGCTTGCACTCACTTATACATACAACTTATGCATAAGTGACATTAAGGAAAACCACTTCAAGTGCAAGAAAACACTCAACTCATGCCAGCGGCAGCGGCAGCGTCACTGGCAACACTAGCGCCAGTAACAGCCGCAGCAGCAGCGCCCGAAAAAACTGCTCTTCCGCACAGTGTTACGGCAAGGATATGTGCATTTCACTTTGCATGCTGCAAGGATATGCAATCATCATGCGGATTTCCAAGAATATCGAGCAGCAACGAAAAGGAACCGAGCGCAAAACTTGAGCGGAGCAAAAAAATATGCTTGTGTGAGTGTGGCGCGAATGGGTGGAGGCATGTATGGGCAGTCAACTAGGAGAGAAGGGGGTTGAGAGCGAAAAGCCAAACAAGCATTTTGGTGCTTCTGCTTGACGCCGACTAAGCGGAATATCCTTTTCCTTGGCGGTTGCATGGTTTTTTCGTTTGGACAATTTCTGGATTGCAAAAGGATTACTAGGAGAAACTATGAGCAAGTGTGCCGCTTCTTCGCTCTTACGTGTAAACTATTTGCGTTGGCTTCTATGCTTTGCTTAAATATTTGCCGAGTTGATTTTTTGTTGTATTTTAGTTGTTGTTTTATGAGAATTTTGTTCAACCAAGCAACGAAATGCGCTTAAGCGAGTAAATTTTATTTGATTTCATTTTTTGGACCAATCGAAGCTTTTAAGTTCGAAATTTAAGACAACAGCATTCGTGGTTTTAAAGCACAAAAGCGTTGGGTGCTGAAAATTGCAGGTTTCACTAGCAGAGCCTGAAAAAGCAACAACAATGCCGTCAGTTGATGGCGGTTGGCTCATTGTTTTCAAGCGTTAAAAATCAGCGTTTAAAAAAAATTCTCTTCTTTCAAATACTACAAAAAAATTGTCCAAATGCTGCACAGCTGCCAAAAACACCCAAAGAAAAAAAGAGGAATTCAAAAATGAATGCAAGCAAGCACACAAAACCACACAAAAAACATGTATGGCGCACATTTGGAAAAGCAAAATTTGCGCAGCAGCAAATTTTTCGCACACCCGCACACACACACACACACACACAAGCAATGGGCAGTGGTAACCTCGTTGGTCAGCGCTGAATGAGCTTCAATTGGCACGTATTGTTTGATGTGAACGTGCGGGAAAGATCAATAAAAGCGCACCCACCCACACACACACACACACACATACACACAGACTCATGCAAAATGGCTGAGCCAACTTAAACGCGACCATTGACTAGCGGCCGCAATATTAAAAGCGCCAAATATAAATGCAGGCCAACAACAACAACAACAACAATAGCAAACAGCTAAAAATCCGCGATTTCAGTTTTTTATTTATTTAAGTTTTATTTACAAAAATAAAATCTGTTGAAAAATTTGCCAAGATTTTTAGCTTAAAATTCAATGTAAAAAAATCCAAAAAAATATATCAGAAGATAAAAAAGCATTAGTGGACTCGCCAAAAAAATGCCACAAATTCAAAAAAAAAAATTATATTCACATACAAACTGGCAACAGTGGACAGCAGCAGCTGCATCGGTCTGCGCCGACTGGCCAACGCAGCGCTCGCTCGCGCCATTTGTGACTTTGTACGTAAACAACAACATTTCATCAGTCCGGGTTTTGTTTGTTTACCATTCGAAGCGCTGCACTTTTTCAACATAGCCGAAATTTTGTACTCTCACTTCGACGAATTGTTGACTGCTGATTTTGCGTTTGTTCTGCGGTGCCAGTCACATTTTGTGGTGTTGTTTGTTTTCGCTGTTGTCGAAACGGTTATATTTTAAAAGATCTTTTTTGTTGTCGATTGTTGTAAATCTGTATTTGTCTATACAAATATTGTTGCATATTTTCGCTTGCAATGGAGTTTTCCACAAATTACCATGACAACAGAGAAACATTCAACAATTGCAACTGTGTCCATTCAAACTGCTACTGGGGCATTCGAAAAAATTTATATTTATCTTTTTTAAATTTATATATTCAGTTTATAAATTTCATATTTTTACTAAACCCTCAAACTATTCTAAAGACTAACAACAAAATTTATATTTGAAATAATAGAGGATTCAGACGAACACAAAGTAGCATGTTGCCATAGGGCAACAGAATAGCGAAAGCGTTCATAGGCCTTTGGGATTCAAAGTTGGTGAAAATACTCAAAATAAAAAATTTCTTTTTTAGTTTTTGGGAAAAATCATTCATGTGTTAAAGTTTGTATACCTTAAGACTATAAAAAATATAAGCAATGGATCTATTGACTTTAGAATTCCTGGAAACACAGCACGGTAGGCAGGAAGCATCGATAGGTTGCACAAAAATGTCGACGAAAACTGTAATCGGGGTTGTATTTGTTAATGATTATAGGTGCACAATCCGTTCGAATTGAAATCCGACCTGCTTCTTCGCAAAATTTATTCATATTTTTATATTTCGAATCGGGACAATTTGTAACACAGGACAACAAAAAACACTTTTTTTCTGTTGCATGGAGTTTTTCTACTGTTTCTTACTAATTTGGGTGCGCTGATTTCGACTCTGCCCTCAGAATTTTTTGTAGCAGCTCTAGTTAGTGAGGTATAGGTACCGTGTCATTTTTTCAGTTTTTCCTCTACTTTTTCCATATTTTTGATCGTAATTTCTAAACCAAAAAAAATATTGACATGATTTTCACATTATCGCATTAACAACACCACATGGCTTCTTTCCGATGCAACTTATTTTTATAAGTTTTAAAATGCCGCGGTAATTGGACCTCAAAGTCGGAAAATATGGAATTTTAAGGGGTTTTCTTTGATGGTCAAAAACAAATATTCAAAGCTTTTATTTATTTTTCTTTTATTCTTTTTGTTTTTTGCTTGTATTTCAGACTATAAATGGAACGTAAAAAGAGCATATTTTGAGGAATTTTAAGAATATTTTAAGAAAAAAGTATGAAAAGTGATGAAAATGGCTATGATACATTTTTGCTATTATTTCGATGCGAACGTATATTCCGCCAAATAATTTGGCTGTGTTGTATTGCTTGATATGTCAGCTTTCATTATACACCAAATGGTTAACTGATTTACAAAAAATGTGAATGTTTTTGTGAAAATGTGAAAATGTGAATGTGAAAATGCCTTTAAAAAGCATCCAATTCGTCCTTCGCAGTTGTCATACAACTGAACATCTTTTCTACTAACTCTCACTACACGAATGCCTGCCGAAAGCTAACTTTTAGTCTTTAAAGCAGTCGTTGTGCCAGTTATTTATAAATCATACATGTATCTCTATCTATCGATATGTATGTGTCTATATCTTTATACGAATCTACTTATATATGTATCTTTGTATATATAATTTTCTAGCCATCTTGAAAATTTAATTCTTCCATAAGGCTTCCTTATACTTCTTTTTCATAACTTCTTTTTTTTCGGTAGCTTTTTACTTTTGTACACAAATATCTTATTCCTCTGATTTTTAAGGTGGCAACATTGTCATCCTTTGACGTTTATATTCAGTATTTTAAGTTCAACAATGTATGGAAATTACTTTAAAAATTGATTATAAAACGTTGCTAAACGTTTTGCAATATGACTATGAATTATTTACAGACACATTGAAAGACCAACCGAATGATTAATAAAAAAACAGCGCCTATGCGCTAATTGTGACTTACAAAGGGACAACTGTGAGTCAGCTACTTAAATAAAAACCATCGGAAATTTCATGTAAAGTAGTCCGAACAGTGTCTGTATGACAACGAAACGCAGGATCATTGCTGCTATTGTTGAGGATTTGGCTGAAAAGTTAAAACTCACAATTCCTAGGTGAGCACAAGGATTTGGGTTTTCTACGACTTTGACTGAGCGAATGTTGCGAGAAATCTTACACACGTATCCGTATTTGGATCTTTTACGGATGCACACTCAAGTCGTTTCGCACATCCAATTTTTTTTGATTTAAGAGTTCAAGCTCTAAGTACTTCAAGCTTGTTTTATGTTCCCTGATTGGGAACAGTTCGAAAGGTTCAACAGTTCAAAGTTGTAACGAAAAAATTGATTCTCAGTGATGAAGCACATTTTGGTTGATTTCTGTCTAACTGGGAGAAATTAATTCAAAGTAGTAGGGGATTCTACATTGCATCCGCAGAAAGTTACTATTTCGTTTAGTTAGTGGTCGGGCAGCAAAGTTGAGCCAACAATGAAACATTTTCCAAAACAAAAATCAGGTGATGACTGTCAACTGTGAACGATGTCGCAGTGGACTAATGACTGATTTTAAGATCAATTGTATGACATTTACTTGGACAACGTGTGATTTCAACATACGGGCAACGTTTTATTTATCGAAAGTTTCATTGGAGTTGTTGCAACGAAAGTTTCCAAAACGTTTTATTTACCGATGGATTTGTCAATATTGCTGATGTGCAGATCTCTGACCTACAGAATTTTCTCAACAAGACCAAATGGTTCCTAAAAGATTATGTTTGGATCTAAAAGGAACTTAAAAAATAGGGAAAGTATACAACAACAAATTGAAACTGAATGGTCCCACAGAGCCAAAGAGTGGAAAAGAAATTACCAAACCCCTTTTTTAATATGACCGAAAGCCCTTAGACTCTTTTCTCATTTGAACATGGAATGGGTTTAGTAGTAGAAAACCTACGAAACCTTATAAAAATCTTTGAACTCGTTTACCCATTTAGTTCCGTAATGAAATCTTTCTTTCTAGGTTTTTTTAAGGATACATAAGTACAATTCGTATGCATCAGAATTTACATCACATTTTGTCGATGACTACATTGACAACTCGTGGCCTCGGCACACGAACTTCTTGACATACTTAAGTGTAACTTAATAAAACACAACGACTTCCGTTGTCTCAGGCGGTGAACTGTTGGCCACTTTCAACTAATTACGTCCAACTGCTGAGTAATTTTCAAAGCCATGCGAAATGCACTGCCATGCAATTGCACACTGACTGAATGCAATTGGTATTTTGTTGTTGCAATTTTGACTTGCAACAAGAGCACAAAATGGAAAAATAGAAAATGTTAAAAAGACAACAATAGAGAAGGAATCGACGAACAACTGAGCTCATGAATTAGCAAAGGAGTGGGTACAGTACACAAACACACACACACGCACAAGCAGTCCTGCACGCACACATAAACAGCTCCACTTGCATCGAGACACAAAGCGAGCCGCAGAAACAATGCAACAACACGTGTAGAAGCTGCCACAAATGAAAAGCAAAAATACCAGAATCAAAAAACAACAACAACATAATGAAAGCAACAAGAACGCAATTTCGTTGTTGTTGCGTTCATTTGAACTGCAAATGAAAAGTTTACATTTCATTGCTCAATTTGGCATTTTGGCAGTGGCATAGAAAATAAGGTTCGTACGTTGTGACGCCCCACAAAGTCGTACCGTCCCGACCATTTCGTCAGCCCCCCTCATCTCACCGCACAGCAAACGCTGCCGCATGCAACCAGCCCGCGTTGCCTATTTGTGCATTCACTCGTTTTTGAAGCTTGCAACGCCTTTTTCAACTTTTTTTCTGTTCTACTTGTATTATTCTGGTTGTTGTTATTGTTGTTGCTGCTATTGTTATATGCCATCATGTGTGTGTGTGTTGCTGATTGTTGCTGTTACCCCTTGCTGCTTGTTCTTACTGTGGTTGTTATTGTTATTCTATTCGTTTGTTGTTGTTGTTATTGTTGTTGCTATTGTGGCAGTACCAGTGGCTTTTGTGCTGCGCTGACTGCCTGCACGTCACTTATCTGCAACATCGACAACGCTAGCGACAGCAACATCACCGCAATGACAACAGCAACAACAACAATAAAAACAACAAATGATTTTATTCGACCTTTTTTTTGGCGGCAGTGGGAACAAAGTTTTTGTATGTTTTTTGAAATTTTTATTTGCTTTAGTGTTGGCTGATTTTATTACTGTTGCTGTTTTTTCTGTTGGCATTTGTTTCTATTGTTGTTGTTTATATTTAATTTTTTTCGTTGTTACTTTTGTTGTAGATTGTGCAATTCTAGTTGTCTTTTGCTGGTTCTGGCAAAAATGAAATGCGATACAATTTGGTGACATAAAACGCTTCGCAGCGCCACTCTGCCAGTCGCTGTTCCAGTTGTGCGATGGCACAACGAGTGGGGGGGATTGGACGGAAGCGGGTGAAGCAAAATAAAAACTGCAATTTTATAGATCAACTAAAAGCGACAAAAAAAATGAACAAAAATTGCATCGAGGGCGGCTGTCGTGGGTTGGGCAGACAATTTGGCATATGTGCTCGTTGTCTCGGCGTCTATACATGTGTATGTATGTGTGTGATTGTGTGTGATTGTGTGTTATCTGTGCAGTTGAGCTGTAATTGAAGTTTCCTAATTTAAATGATATTCATCTTGAATGCACAAATTGAGTTGTTCGCTTGATTTACGTCATTGTGGCCGGCGCCCAAATGCTTTAAATATTGGATCAGCCGACCGCAAGCAGACAATGTTTATTATGCAACTGCATACATTGTTGCTTTCGGATATATGAAAATTTAAATTAAATTACGAAATTTAAAGCAAACTTCCTCCTAGCAGTGACTGTTACTATTTCGATGTTTGATTTGCCATATATGAAGCAGAGATTTGCTATATGAAGGACACAACTAAGTTCATGGCACCACTCCCCTAGTAAGGTCTGTGGAGAGGAGGAAGAGGTAGAAAGGAAATCATATTTCGTTTAACACTGTGTGACACTGCAGCAACGCCAACTTTGTGCTATGAGCATACGATTTCTGGCAGATCTGAACAAAATCTCGTATTTGCCTTTCATCATTAAGAGGTCGAACTGGTTTATCCCGGATTTAGACTGTTGGTTAGTTCCAGAGGACAATAAGAAGAAATTCACAATGGGTTATTTTGTGTGGAAGTTAGGTCTATGCTGCACATTACTCTACCTAACCCAGACTAACTGGCGACTTTGACACGAACTTTTCAAGCTAACTTGCAGTATACAGTTCGCTAAATAAAACCAAAAGTTCCATCCGAGGTGCGTTGGAATAAAAATTCAAATATGTAAGGAAATAAAGTGCCGAAACCGGGAGAACAAGAATATGATAACAAGGGGGGAAAAAAGGATGGGACTCGAGATATACAGATTACAAAACACGACAGACAACTCAACACAACAGATTTCTCAATATTACAGATCACTTAACATAGAACTCATCATCCTGATGAATGAACCGAACCGCATAAGAAACACGAAGCTTGAGGCGGAGCGGTTGCTTGGAAAAGAAAGTAAGATTACTCAGACAAGTAAAGAAGAAAGCTCACAGAAGTCTGGTGGCTCCTCCAAACGAAAACAAAGTAGGATTTCAGATGACAAACGATTTATTGAACTTTTCCTGAGAATGGTAACTCAAATTAAATTGCTTGAGTTTTCATATTATATCTCGTCTTTTTGTTTGTCCACACAAAGTAAGGGGGGTCGCAGTATCTAATTACATACTTTCATATATCCACCTAAGGATATATGAAGCCAAGAGCAGGGAAATATTTCGTACTGCCTTATAAAGTTTCTGAGAGGTCACAGATATTTTAAACAGATTAGAGTCACGGAAGTGGAGTCATTGCAACCACATGCGGTATGTGTCCAACATTAGAGGAAACTGTCAACCACATCTAGTTCGAGTGTCGAGTACTTTGTGGAGGCAAAAGCGATAGAATCGTCGACATTATGTTCCGCACAGCTTGAAACTGGCCGGCAATGTGCGACCAAATGTTCAAACAAAAATTTTAGACTTAATCCCCGCTTCGAGGCAATTCTTATGGCAGCGCCGCACAGTGTTGCGAGTAGTGACAAAAATGCCAAAATGCAATGTTATAACCACAAAAATCTGAGTATAAGATTTTATTAAAAAAATATTTCAGTTAAGAAAAATTCCAAGCCTGAAGAAAAAATATTGGATAATACAGAAGTTATGAGCTCTTAAATTGCACTCTGAAAGCTTTTTTTGCTTTCACTTTGAGGTTTCACATTATGGGGATTGTAAAATTTGTTGAAGATAGCTTCGGAAAATCAATTACGATTACTATTATATTCGAGATAGAGGGGTTGATGTAGTTTCGACAGAACACTTTTATTTTTATTTTTATTTATTTTTTTTTTTTTTTACAGACACAAAAGTTGACAACCTAACTACTTCACTTGTATGGGAGGCGCCCTCTGGTGGTGAATTTGTGAACTTTAATTAATTTTGTATATTTTGCACTCATGATTGTTGACGATTGTTGAATAAATGATCTAAATCGGTTTAGTAGTTTCCCAGATATGATGTTTCCTCGCTTACTTTACTACATTTACAAGTGTGGAGCCAGTTCCACTGAAAATTACTAGTTTTGAATCCTGTTGGATTTTGGATAGCAAAGAAGATGAAGTTTTTGTCAATTTCATGCTTTTTTTAACGCGCCCGTAAGAAAATCAAGTCATTTGATGGATCCAGGTCGCGCACAACGCCACGAATCTTGATTTATGTTATTCGTTTTTTTCTTCACATCAATGATAATGATTCTTCTACTCGCGAGAATTGTCTTCACTGAGTTACATATTTGACTCTACTTTCAAACACAAAATAATGTTACAACTACTCTCATACCATGTATACAATAAAATTTGTCAAATAAATTGCACCGAACATTCTTTGCCACAACATTTAAACATACACAACATAAAAACGCAACAACAACTTCTTAAATGTTAGTACGAAATGAAAGCCAGAACACATCAATGAAATTGTCTGCCGAAAAGGGTTAACCGACAACAATTGCAAAACTATTTTGTTGTGCCTTTATTGTTGCCGCCTCGAAACTCAACAATGTCTCCATTTATTGTCGATTTTCTGACGACTAGGCTCTTCATTTGTTCCGCATTCAACGCATTTAAATTTCATGCATATTTTAGAGACATCAAGCGATACCATTTAATAGGCAACTAACCCAACACTTGGCCGACTAAAGCAGGCCCTAAGCCACACACACACACATACATACATATGCGAGTGGCATTTGCACAATTCGTGCGGCTACCGTTTATGCGCCATTGTCGTTGGGTTTGAGAACGTGTTGAATCTTTCTATGGCGCACTGCTTCTCTTCATGTGTGTTTGTGTGTGTGTGTGCAGTTGATGCGGTTTGCTTGGCATTTACATGATGACTGGGTGGTGTATGTTGCCATAACTGGTCAGTCGTTTCTCAATGCAGATACTCGCCCCAACTGTGTAGCTGTTGTTACTGCTTTTACAGTTACCATATATGTTAGGTTTTATTTTTAAATTTTATTACTCTGAATCTGTGATGCTGTTCGCTTCATGTTAAGATATGTATGTATGTCTGTGTGGATTTGGATTCGCTTGTTGCTCTTTTGGTCTGGTCCTCGTATCCCGGCTTGTCATTTGCTGCTTCTTGTCATTTGCAATTTTCGTACCCGAAATTGAACGCCTACAGCAATTTGAGGTTTTCGATTTGCCGCTTTTGAAGCGTTTTGCCCAATTCCTACTGAATCTTCAATGAGCCGATAATAGTGGGTTGAGCGTAGTTTCGCTTATTTTGTCGGCTAGTGTGTGGCATTTGAAAGGGGCCACTAAGTTGTGGTCAGTGCGGCAGGTATGCGTATCACGTGTTGTTGTTATATGTTCAATTACAGTTATTGTAATGAGTACACAAAAGTGACAAATTTGCTTTAGATCACAAGAAGGTGTAATGTTGCAAGTTTGTTTTAAAGTCTCAGTTAGTGGGGTACAATTTTTGTTACTCATACGCCTCGGCTGCCCGAAAGAAAGCAAAAATGTAAATTTGATTGAGAATAATAAATGTTAAAGTCAAATATTTGTTACTCATACGCATAGAATGCCAAGTGTACATAAATTCCTTTTAGATTCTAAGATATTAGAGTAAAAATTTTGTTACTCATTTGGGACTCTAGTATCAAACTCGCAAGCAAATTTACAGCTTTAATATCTCTTGGGCAGCTAAAACGTATGAGTAACAAACATTTTACTGTAGCATTAACAATTCTTAAACAAATTTACATCTTTGCTTTCTTTAGGGTATCAGAGATGTATGAGTAACAAAAATTTGACTCTAGTATCTTAGACTTGAAAAGGAATTTACAGCAAACATCCTTTGCGTCTGAGTAACAAAAATTTTGCTCTAGCACTTAAAACAAACTTACAGCTGTGCTTTCTTTCGAGCTTCTGTGGCGTATGAGTAACACAAGTTTGACTTAAACTTTCAATTGTTATGATGAAGATGTACGTAGTAGAAATTTGCATTTGTTTTATTATTTTTTAATTAAAACATATTTTTTGCTACTTTTAAAACTCCAATACAAATTGACAGCTGTAATTCTAGGCGTATGAGTAACACACATTTGAGACTCTAGTATCAAATTTTCAAACAAATTTACAGCTTTGCTTAGGTTAGGTTAGGTTAGGTTAGGTTACGATGACTGCCTCTATGAGAGACACACTCGGAGGCCTGAAAGGCCCATTGTGATACCACATATTTCACCCGTTTTTGAACTGTGTATGCAACACTGTTTTGCCAACATATGTTACAGCACACATTTCAAGCGGAGGGGGAAAGGGGGGGTGCTACAGTTTAACGCCGAATCCGAACGGCGATTGGCAGTTTTTCGTTCACACTTGGAGGTTTTGCCATTGCCTGCCAAGAGCGCACTTGTGCGATTCTTGCAATTCTCATTCCCTTCATGTGGATAGCGATAGAAGTAGATGAGTTGTTCACCAGCCCGAGCCAGGAATCGAACCTGGAGCCTTTGGTATGAGAAGCCAGCGCGCTACCCGCTTGACTATCGAGGCCGGCCCAGACGGTTGGACTTGACAATTTATTTGATTTTATTGACGCTTTGTACAATTGGACTACCAGAGCATGGCAATAGAATCTCTGGAACGGAATCGATGGAAGTCAGGATCAAAGACAGTATTCACATTTGTAGCCATGCGGCCACGCGCTCTCAAACAATACTGAGTCAAGCAATTACAAAACATTCTGACAAGTGTAATTAGTACAAAATCGTATTTTTCTAAAGCTGTCTAGTGTAATGCGATTACCCTTAAATAATACAGGATACAGATTACTAAATCCAACTAATGGAATAATTGCGGATTTATCTTTCCTACATAATATTACATCTCAACCTCATCACATTACAACTAAAAAGACTCTCTCTCGACATAAATTAATTAGTTTAAGAAATGCACAAATTTCGCAATTCCCATAACCCACACTATCGTATCTTATTGCCACTTATCACCACAAAGAATCCATTAACTTCTGCTGTGCGAATTTATTGACTCCTTTTGGTTTGCACGAAATTAAAATCTCTAAGTCATGTATTCATTTCACTTGGCTGTAGTCAAAGGCAGTTAATTTACAAAAAACATACACCATACATATACATACACATCTACCAAGTACTAACACATGTACTTGTACATATGTCATACTGTTGTAGCCACAATTGTGGCTTTCCACGTTCGTCTGTTGCACTTAAATCGAAAGTTGTTCCACCAACAGTTTGAATGCGCAAAAGAAATTTTTGCAAATTCATTTTAAAAACAAACAATTCCCAACGCCAAGTATTCACATACATCAAATTACATACAAACACACACATATAAACATGTATAAAAAATATATATATACTGTAATGCAATTGTGTGCGTGGGCGCACAGCTGAGCGTCGAGCGTGGAGGCCAATGTGTGCTGCGCGAAAAAAGTGTTGCCAACTAATTTAAGCGTTAGCACACGACCTCACGCCCACGCGCTCCAAAAGAAAGAGAACACTAGAAGAAACGAGCAATAGATAAAATCATTGTAAGAAACTGCCGGTCGTGGGAAGATGGTGAAAACTTTGCGAAAATGCTGCCAACAAAAGTGTGTCTGTTGAGTATGGAATATAAGCAGCTTAGTTGTTGTTGGGTTTGTACTGTAACTGCTGCTGCTGCTACTGGCAGTGCACTGACTTGCACACACCGAACACACACACACACACACATACATATTTGATGCTCAACAGTAGACAGTCGCTGCAATCGCTGCCGCTGAAATGCTAAACAAAACTTTCTATCTTTGGCATGAAATGTAGCCGCTCAGAGCGTGTCTGCGCCCACAACACCCCCGCTCCGCGCAAATGCCAAAGCATTCGCCAGCTGTAACGTTGCACACTATGTACCTGCTGTATGTGCGAGTGAGACTGGGTGTGTGTGAGTGCGATACGCGCGAAAGTGATGCTTCAGAGTTCATGCACCGCGCGGTGTGGTATTTTTGCCAGTGCAAACTGCGGCCGCGACAGTGGTGGCACTAACAACATTGCTGTTGCACTGTCGCGTCGCGTCGCAGCAGTCAACTTTCAGCGCAATCCTTGAAATCCTTGTTTGTATTTGAATTGAAAATTGCAGCACCCGACGGCAGACAGCAGACTGACGTTTGGCCAAACTGTGCGCGACTATGCCGCCGGTCCGTGTGGTTGATTGGACGCTGCACGGTGCCAGGTGTGAGGCACTGAAGGTGGCTGTGTGTGTGTGTGTGTTGGCTGTTTTGTGCCATGTATTTCAATTTCGAGATCATTTAGCTTTTTGCAGCAACGCTGGAAGTAAATCCATTTAAATCGAAAAGCATACACGGCAGCGCCAGGCAGATGACTGTGGAGTGGTGAACTTGCGGCTGGTTTTGGCGTTGGTGCTTCGAGGCTCATATCCAGCTGCCAAAGTGCCAGTATGAAAAATTCTTTTTTAGTGAATTTGCTGGAGTTTCGGAGAATTTTTAATATGCAAATTCAATATGAAATGGAAACTTTCAATTAGTATAAACTAGGAAAAAGTTTAAGAATGATGATGAATTCTACAAAAAGGAACTAGAACTTCAAATGAGAACTGAACTGAGTCGATCAATTGTTGAATGGAAACTAAGTAAATGTACAGCCCCACTGAATATTAGTGAGACATCCGTTCAATTGAATTGATTCTACTTTGAGTTTCATTCAAATTTTCCAAAAATTTCCATATGCCACAAATTCCTATTAGCAACAATTTACACTAATTTCGCACATATTCACCATCAATTGACAGCAAGTTTGAAATTCTTAGTAGTCTCACACCAATACTTATACACACACACACACACATATTCATTTAATTTCCTTTCACTTCACTGCCCACAAGACGCGGCAGCGCATAAGAAAACCCAAGAAAACTTTGAACACAACCGCAGCAACCAAAAAGCTGCCGCTGTCACGTTGAGTCCATTCGCTCGAAACGTCTGTTCGATTGTTTATGCGCCGGCTGGCTGGGTGCTTTGTCTGTCTGTCTGTCTGGTGCTGCTGTTCGCTGAATTTCGCCAGTCTGCGCGCATCCTATGCAAGTCTTTTTGGCCAACTAAGCCGCATTCAGTTGCAGCCGTCGCCATTCAGTCCGCTCGCCCGCCCAGTCTGCAGCCACATTGCGACTGCTTCTAGTTTTCACAACGCGCCGTTCTGGCTGCTGTGCTGCTTCGGCTTCGCCTGGCCCGGCTTATACGTTCACAAGTGCTTAAACGATGCTAAGTAGTTGTATTATTTCAGTTGTGCTGTTGTCTGTCGGCTGGCTGCTGCTGTTGTTATTTGAGTTCTTGTTGCAGTCGGCCAACAAATTTGCTCTCTTTCGCTCTGCCATCACTTGAAACTGAAGTGTGGAAATTTTCACTTTTGCCATAATTAAATTCATATTCGAGTTGCAGCGTTCGCCGTGCTCTGCTTTTTTGGTTGAGCTTCATTTGGCAGTGGAGTTTCCTGTCTGCTGTTTGCATTTGCGGTAAGTCGTTTTTATTGCTGTTGCTGCTGTTGTTGTTATTGCTTGAGCTGCTGCTTGTTGTGCTTTTTGTTGTGTAGGCTGTTTTCTGGCTTCAGCTTAAATTGTTGTTGGTCTTAATTCTGGCCAACGAACAAGGATGCTTCACTTGGCCATTTAGATGTTCACCTTTCAACTTTCTGTTGCTAAGATGTTGTAAGTAGTGGAAATTTGCACTTGTTTATTTTGTTTTTCTTTTGAAATATTATTTTGTTTATTTTGTTGTTTTAAGAAATATTCTGTGAGAATTTATTAAAAACAAAAGCTTATAAAAACATTTCTAAAAAAAAGGTGAAACTTTCAGTTGTTATGATGAAGATGTTGTACATAGTAGAAATTTGCATTTGTTTTATTATTTTTTAATTAAAACATATTTTTTGCTACTTTTAAAAAATTTTTTTTGAAATTTATTTTCAGAAAAAACCAAAATAAAATATAAAATATTTTTATAAAAACTAATAAAACACTTTTTTTTAAGTATTTTTTATATTTTTTGTATTTTTTATCCCCTTCAAAGTTTTGATGTCCTTTTAAAAGGACAAAGGATGTAGAAATGAAAAAGTGAGTACGCAGTATTACTACGGTTGGTCTCTAGTTTCACGCCCATATGGATTTTTTCCAGTGTGAAAAATGCTGTCGCACTGTGATATCTTATCCCAAAAATACTACATTCATTAGCATTCAACACTTTCACAAAGAAGTGAAAACATCTGAGAAAATCAATCTCCGAGGACAAATATTAAAGATTTTCAAGCAGTAAACTTAGCAATATTTTATAAGTCTCTGACTTATACTAACAGCCGCAGAAATCAGCCAAAAATAGATATGTACAAAAAAGAGGACCAACAGTTTTATACTAAGAAAAATGTGTCGAAATACCGCTCAATGAGGAAACATTTTTAAATAAATCAAATTCTAGCTATTAGGCAGCGAGAAAATCGCATGGAAAGCTTATTTTGTATTTTAATCTTCAAATCAGATAACTTTAATCAATCACAATTGACATCTTAGGCAAACGTGTTTGGTTTTTTTTAATCCAGTAAAACCTCAACCAGAGTAAAACTGTTTAAAGTTTTGAAACGCAAACAACAACGCAGTTGTTAAAAAATAAGGCAGCAAAATTGTTGTTGGATAAAATAGCAAACAAATCTGGAAGCCATTTAAGGCAAAAATTTTTTTTTAATTTTTCTTTTTGAATATTTTGTGCACGTAAATATGTAAATTGCCATGTAAAAAATTCAGCTGGTATTGCTTGGTTTTTCTAAAATTACATCGAATCGAATTGAAATTCGTAAAATTTGTAATGTTTAGCTGCAAGCGAAAAGCAATAAAATTTATTTTTATCATTATTTTTATTATTCCAGATTTAATAAGAGAAAATTTTCCGTAGCATTAAAGAATTTTATGTACAAATTAATGGAACAGCAATGCCTTATGACAATAAAACTAGGTTTCTATGGATTGTTTCTACTTCTGCTGTTCATAAAACAGTAAAAGATGAAAAATCGATTGAAGTCAAGGCGTGGGAAGGTTTTTTTTATTACACGAACTGATTGCACTGTTCCATGCCTGAAAGAATTTGCGACTGCATTCTGTAGACAAATATTTTGTGAAAAATTCCTACATTGTATTAACCCAACACCTCTCAAATCGTCGTTGGACACGATGTTAGATGTGTTGCTGCCAATACAGCAATGATTTTTTAGAATTTTCTTATTTTACGAATTTTCTTTGAAACTGCACAAAACTACAAACTTTTGTAAATTATTTGGCGAGAATTTTTCAAGCATTATTGTTTGCGACAAATAATGACGAACGTGACAAAAAATATTTGTAAAATGTATCACTTTCTGTCATACAAAACAGAAGTCGTTATTCTATGTGGTTTGCTTGTAGAATTTCACTATTAAATTGGATTTCATGAAAAGTTTATTTCTAACTGAAAACTTAGTCAGGTTTTCTATTTTATTCTCTGCGCGCAAGAGTTCATTTAGATGTAATGAAATAATTAATAAAATATTAAATAAAAAATAAATAATAAATAAATAATAAATAAATAATAAAAAAATAATAAATAAATGATAAATAAATAATAAATGAATAATAAATAAATAATAAAAAAATTGATTATAAAAAATATTGTTTAGACATTTTTTTCTTTTGAAATTAAAATTAAAATTTTAAACATTAAAAAAACCAAGTTGGTGAAATATCATATCTTTTTAATTTTCAAAGGTTACGTTATCTATAGACAAGTATGTATTTATAATTGTTTGTCCCGACTAAATTTCTGATTGACTAACTGACATATTCATCATCGTCCAGCCCAAACCGCTAAAGTGACAAACATGAAATTTGAACTGTAGATACATTTAAAAAAGCAGCAATTAGCAGAGGTTCATGCCAAGGCAGGATTTTTTGAAATTTTAGGTCTAGAAGGGCAGCTCATGGGTTAAGTGGTCGTATGCAGAAACGTGATTTATTGGGCCTTTTGATTTTAAACTTTGTAAAAATACTCCAAATCAAAACCAATTCCACTCGAATTTTAAAATTTCTTCAATATAAAAATTTAACGAGGCCATGGGTTAAGGTTTCTGTGCGAGAGGACTATGAAAAGCACATGAGCCGACGAGCCTATTGGCTGCAAAATTGATAACAAATTGTTCATTCAAATGTAATTCGACACGAGTTCTAATTTTTGGAAAATCGAAATTTAACGGGATTAACCAAGAGTTGCAACAGCTTGTTTGTTTAGAAAAACATGATTTAATATGTTTTTTACTCAAAAAAAAGAAATAACTCGACACATTCAAAATGTCGCACACGCTCTACAAAAGTGACACAACTCAAAATTTTTCATTTTCGGGTTTATGTGTGAATACTGTGCACAATGCATAAATCTACCAATCAGCAAAAGCTCAGAATATTTTGTTGTTGTTAACTGTTGCAAAAATACAGTTAGGTCTCTCTTCATGTCAGAAGATTGATGCTATTTGATCGCTGCAGCTCAATGCAAAAGAGTTCTAACTCAAGTTGTGTCACTTTTAACGAAATCAATTTTTGTTAAAGTTTAATTATTAAAATTAATTATGAATTTTCAAAATTTTTCTTTCAACTTTTTAACTGTCATTTATAGTTATTAATTTCAAAAAAAGTGGCATAACTTGAAATAGTTTCGTAATTATTGAACTAAAATATCATCAAAACAGTCACAACTCAAAATTTTGGATTTTCTAGTGTTAAATAAAAAAAAATTCTTGTAACTTATCCTAAAGCATAATCTGTAAGGATTTTCTACTGAACGGTCTATTTTTTATTAAAAAAAAAAGGATTATTTAGCTCAAAAACAGTTTTTTGCGTTTCCTGAAAAATCAAAAATTTTGAGTTGTGTCACTTTTGTTGTGCGTATGCGATGTGTATGAAGAAACATGATTTAGTAAGTCGATTGACTTCAAATATAGTGAAAGTGCTTTCAAACAAGAAATATTTCGACAGGTGGTTTTTATTTTTTTTTAATTGTAAATCTACGAGGTAATACAGGAGTTAAAAATTTCTCTGGAAAAACATTATTTAATGGATTCTTTTACTTCAAAATTAGTAAAAGAATATCAAACGAAAAATAATTCGACAAGTGTTTTTATCTTTTTGTAATTGGAAATCTAAAGGGGTTAACCAAGGGTTAACATTTGGTATGGAGAAACATGATTTAATGGGTTGTTCGACTTCAAACTTGGTGAAAGCACTTTAAATGGGATTTAATTAGACGAGCAATTTTTCATAAAATTGTGACGGGGTTAAGAAAGGAAAGCTGAAACTTGAATTATTCGCGCTGACTTCAAACTTGCGTGCAAAGCCGCAGTACAAATTTTTGAAAAAAAATTTCTAAATTATTTTAATATATTTCGATGTCAATGAACACTTTAAAAACCAAGTGCCACAAATTATTTGAGATTTGGTAGAATATGGAAATTTTAAGGAAATGTTGCTTACGGGTGTGGCATTCCACAAATTAGAGGAAAGTTAACTGCGTGACTGAGGGCGCCAGAGGGACTTTTTAAGAAGGTTTCAGATAGTTGCTTCTAATTTTTTTTATATTTTTGTTATAATTTTTTCCTAAAGTGACAAAAAAAGACATACTGCAGGAAATTTTGCATTTCACAAAATAGCGAAAAGTTAAATTTGCTGACTGACAGCGCCGTACGATGTTGATTACAGTCACTTTTTAAGAAGGTCTCAGCTAGTTTATTGAATTTTGTAGTTTTTATATTTTTTTTATTTTTTTTATATTTTCGTTAGAAGGATTTCCACAAGTGACAAAAAATGACAAACAACAACTCATCGGACTCACACATTTTTCATCAAAATAACTCACAGAAATCACACATCTTTTCAACTTTCATGTCAAATTTATCAGAAACCAACACTATACATCTTTTCATATTTTATCTTTGTCGTTTATTTTCTCACCCGAAAATATTTTCATAATATTTCACAATGTTTCGTAATATTTTCTTAATACATTTTCACTGCTTTCGGCACATTTTTCATAACACGGAGATATATTAAACTTTAACAAGTTGCTGCACGCGCGCGTAATTCAATTTATTATTTATGACTATGCATGACGGCCAAATTACAAATACAAACGTTTGCATAAATAAAGCCATATCGCTTTCATTTGCTCAGTTCGCTGTTCACTGTTCGCTTTTGGGGTTTTTGTTTTTATTTTTTTTTGGCAAAAAAAAAAAGAAATTTTTCAATAAATTTATAAATACGCAATGAATCCAGTCAAAGGCAGAAGGCACACGCCGGCGGAGCGGAGGCCACAAGCGAAATAATGCAATGACAATGAAAAATGTGTTGAGTTGATAGCCGCCAACGCGGAAATCAATATGGCGTACAAAACAAAAACAAAAAAACAACATCAACAATAGCAACAATAATGCAAACAAACATACTGTTGCATGGCGACAGACGCAGACATGCCGCGACCAAAAGATAAATCTGAAAGAAATGCGAAATAAATCAGCACAACACCCTCAACAGTTGCCGCACAAATTGGGTTTATGCAACAACAACAAAGAGTGGGGTTTGGCGTAGCTGGCCAAATCGGGATATAAAAAAAATAGAAACCAGCTAAAAGCGACGGAAAGTGAGGCCAATTGGAGGCACAAGTTGAGCACAAAGGCTACGACGGCTGCTGGCACCAGCTGAACGTTGCACACAGAGACATTTGAACAGAAATTTGCACACTCCGAACGAAAGCAAAACGCGACGTTCCGGTCGTTCACACTCACCTGGCTTGCTGCTGCTGCTGCTGGCGGAGATTTGTTGTTGCTGTTGTTGCTGCGACTGCGCTTGATGCTGTTGTTGTTGTTGATTTGGCTGCTGCTGCTGCTGTGTCTGCTGTGCATGTTGGCCGTTGTGCTGCAGATGCGACAGCGGTTGCTGCTGTTGGCCGGCTGCGGCCGCGGCAGCCGCCGCCGCAGCGGGATGTATGGCCAGCAGTTTGGTTTCCGGCGGCTTGTGGGGGCCCATGGCGAGCTGTGGCGCCCCCATCGCTATGGTGGGTGCTGGCATCATCAGCGTTGACATGGCCAGCATAATTTGCGAGTGAATTTTGCTGCTAGTTAAGCCCGGCGGGCTGGGCGGCTGGGGTTGCGCGGGGACTGGGAGTTGGGCGGGGGAGCGAAGCGGCAGAACTGTGTCTGTGTGTGCGTGTGTGTGGTTGTGTGGTGTGCGAGTCTATGGTTCGGAGAGGGGGCGGGGAAATGGTGTGAGTGCGCGCCGGCAAATTCGGAGTCTGAGCACTGAGCTGTGGGTGTATGCGACCAACAATGTTGTTGTTGTTCTTTTTGTTGCACAATTTTATTGATTTCGCCGAGTGAGAGTGTTTTCTGGCCAAAGGTAAATTTTTACTTTCTTTCGACCAATTCTTGTTGGTTTTGTATGGTATTATTTTTTGTTGGCTTTTGCACTCGGCGTTTGTTTTTGCACTCTGCTATTTTCGTATTTTCCGTTTGGGATTTTTTTGCCGACAATTTTTCTTCGAAGATTTGTTTGAACTTTGCAAAGGTCGTTCGCTCGTTAGCGGCGATTCTGTGGCGTTTATTTGTATTGTTGTTGTTTTAGCTTGAAATTTACTGCCAACTCCGGCTTGCTACAAAAGCTGCTGCTACAGTTGAACGTCCACCTACATAAATTTATAATGACAATATTTTTTTGTCTCGTTCACTTTACACACGATTTTTGCGAGAATTTTCGCTGCAGATTTTCACTTTTTTTCTATTAGTGTGTGTGTGTGAGTTGGTGTTGGTGTCGGTGTGTCTGTGCTGTGTGGGTGTGTTGGTGTATGTATCTCGAGCTGTACCGATTCTGGCTCGTAGTTGTACTCGTTTTGCAAATTTTTCTCGCTCGTTTTGCTGCGTTCCGCTTCTGCTATGTACCGCTTAGTAAATGCCACCGGCTTATGTAGTCGTTCAACCGGAAGTTCACATAAAACACGAAACGCTCACGCTGCTCGACAGCGCGCAATGACAACACTTGAATGCGGACACGACGTGGCGCGTTTATTTAAATGCTTAAAACAAAATTTTTACGGCAATATTTCTTTTTTGTCACCGGCTTTTCAACCATTTATAGCATCAAATTTAATGCGCAAAAAATTCCCACAAATACGAGAATGCAGAGAATTCGCGCGCGATTACGATTCAACAAAGCTTTGGCCGCTGGTTTTTGACCTTAAAGTTTGACGCGTTCAATTTGTATATGAAAAAACATTTTAATTTGCCAAATTTCGCTGACAATAACAACAACAACAACGACCACTGCCAGGAAGCGGGAACAGTTGGTGCTTATCGTCGGCAAAGTTTTGCCATTAGTTTTTCGCAGTTAGGCCAACACTTGAACTCGCCGCATTGCCTGCGCCCAGACGCTGACTTGGCTGGAGTGGCACAACTTTTGCGCAGACAAAAATGTTGAGCGCTTCAAAATTTTTTGTGCTAATTTGTAATTGAAGAAGCGTGCTTTAATTTTTTTTTTTATTTAAGAATTTTAAATAAGTGCAACATTTTGTGACATATTGGCGAAATATTGTTTGCTCAAATTGTTGGAATTTAAGAAGAAAGGAATTTAAATGTTAAAATTTTTTTTCTACTTTTTAGTGATTTCTTATATTATTTTATTGTAGTTTAGGTAGTTTTTAATTTTTGCCATTTGATGGTTTTTCGAAAATTTAAAAAAAATCATTGAAAGCTTATCATTTTGAAAGGAATTAAGAGAATTATTTTCACTTCACAAAAATTTAAATACTTGAAAAATTTTAAACTTTTCCTAAACATTTGTTTAATTTATTTTAATTTTTTCAAAATTTCCACTTTTCTCATTTTTTTTTTGTTTTTGTTCTATGTAATATAACTGTAATTTTAAAAGTGTTCACTCTGCATTGAAATATTAAAAAAAAATGTGAACCTGTTTTAAACTTGGAACTATTTTTGTTATAAATTTATGTTCAACATTTTTAAATATTGCACGATATGTGAACTAAATAAGGAAAGTGCGGCAAATGAAGTCTAACGGAATATTTGAAGTGCTGTGTTCCTTGAAGAAATGAAGGGGAAATATGGTTTAAAACATAAAATAATTTTTAATGCATTTAAAATTTGTTATTTATTTTATTATTATTGATTATTTTATTATTATTATTTGATTTATTTTATTATTATTCGATTTTCTTTATTATTATTTTATTTATTTTGTTTTTTAATTTTTGCTGTTTTTGCATATTTTAGTTATTTTGTTTTTAAATTTGTGTTACTGTTGAATTTTAAATTTGCTTAATTATTTGTTTTATTTATGATTTTTTTATGACTTTTTAACCGCTTTTCTTTGAAAATCTTAATCAATTTATAAAATTTTGTGTTTTTTGTTTTAAAATTATAACTTTTTAAAATGTGTTTTTAAATTTTTTCGTAGTTAAATAGAAATTTTATTTATTTTATTTATTTTTTTTTATTTTTTTTTTTTTTATTTATTTATTATTATTTTTCTTATTTAACTACTATTTTATTTATTTTATTGTTTTTTTTATTATTGTTTTTATTATTTTATTATTATTTTATTTATTTTATTGCTTTTTTATTATTGTTTTTATTATTTTATTATTATTTTAGTAATTTTTTTGTTTTTTTATCATTGTTTTTATTATTATTTTATTTATTTTTTTGTTTTTTTATCATTGTTTTTATTATTTAATTTTTTTTTTTTTAATATAGAATTTTTTCCTAAACAATTAATTTTTTTTTAGTTTTTGAAAATTTTAATTTGCGTTGTTTAATTGTTTAGTTTCTATTGTTACTGCTTATTGATATATTGTTATTTTTTTTAAGTATTTTTTGCTTGTTTGAAAAGTTTTTAATTGGAATTAATTAGAGAAATTTTTAAATGTAGCATTATATAATTTTTTGTATTATTGTTCTTATTGAATTTGAAAACTATGCCACAACTTTTTTATATTTGTTTATATTATTCAAGAATTTAAACAATTTAAGGATTTGTTTCTTTATAACATTTTTGTTTTATTTGTTTTTCTTTAAAATTTTTTTAATTTTTCAATGGTTATAATAAATTATAAATTTAAAAAATTTTTTTGTTTCATGGTGCCTGGTAAAATAATTGTATATAGGTTTTTTATATTTTTTGATATTTTATATATATTATTTGTATGTTTTTTTGTGATTTTTATGTGTTTGAAAAATTTAACTTTTGAAAAACGTATGAGTTTTGCAAATTTTTTTTTTATTACTGTGCTGTTTGTTTTATGGTTTATGGTTTATGGTTTTGGTTTATTTTTGGTTAATTTTTTAAATTTTTAAAATTTTTTTTTTTTAAAAAAACTTTAAATTACTAAACACTTTTTTTGTAAAAAGTTTTCAATTTTTTTAATAAAATTTTTATTAAATTTCACATTATTAAATTTCTACAGTAAATAACCAAAATTCAAAAATGACTTTAACCGACTTTACAAGCTCAAACAAAACAAAACTGGTTTTCCTCAGAAATAACTATCAGTTATCAGCAAAAGTTAATGCACATTCCAAATGGTTTTATTATTCCTATTTATTTAAATAATTTTTTGAAATTTTGTCAATTTTTTAATTTTGTTACTCTTTACCAAAAATTTCAACAAATTCAATTTTTGTTTTTTAATATGAAAAACTAGAAGAAACTGGTTTCAAAAGCTATTTATATACTTTCGCCTATTCGATCTGACTAGCATTGCTCTCACTGAACTTATCGTGAAACTGTCAAATCATTTTCAGCAAGTCACATTTTATATACAGTTTAAACCTTTGGAGTGGGTTTTGAAATATTCAAAATATTTCCTTGACACCAATTCTCTACTAAGCAAACATGGAACGCTAAGCTTAAGCCTGGAACTTTAAGTCTTTGGAGCTACTTAAGTGCTTCCTTATTTGTATGTGGTGTTCTGCCGAACTAGTTCTATGCCTTAATCCAGCCTAATCATATTTTTGGAAGCCTTAATAGTTCGAGTACATTTTAAAGGCTTCGAAGTGCTAATGTGGAAGTCATACAAATTTTTGGTCTTATATGTTTTTCTAGCAATATTCATGCAATTTAGATCTAAATATTTAATATCTTTAACCTTAAAGATAGCTAATCTAAGCTTTTGCCAAACTATAACAAATATTAAAGTAAGTCCAACTGAATTGACTTCTAACAATTTTTAAAGTACAACTGGCCAGCTAAGTAATTTTTCAGGATTTTTGCAAACACTCAACCATAAAAAAAACAATTAACTATAAAATATTTCCAATCAAACAAAGGCCACAAATAAACTATAAGAAGTGCTTTTCTCCTTCAAAAATATTTTTAGAGCCAAAATAAATTATATACAATTCTCCAACAACTTCTTATTGACTTTAACTTCTGACCACTAAAACTTGCAACTCTTGTAAAACAAAACACTGCTCTCATAAATTTTTTGCAGTTTTCTTAAAACGCCGGCACTTGTTTATTTACGTTTGGTGCAATCAAACTTTAAGGCCAAAAGCCGCCAAATCAGCCAAAAAATATACAAAACACGCCTTCAGTGCAATCAAGCATCAGTTGGCAGTTGTCGTTGTATGCAGCGCTAGTTTATTATTTAAAATTTCATTAGTTTATAAAATGATGCTTGGCAAATTTTTATATTCAACCATTCTGTGCCATTCATAAACAATATACAGAAATTATGGTTTTTCATTATGTTTTTTGCCATTTGCTAAGAACACTTTAAAAAAAATATTAATTATAGTCGCTTTGTTTGTTGTTTCCGTCAACGAAATATTCTCAAACGAACGCAACGCTTTTGTACGCAGTAAATGCCAGAGCATTTAAGAAAAAACAAAATAACAACAACAAACAAGAAATGCCAAACTACGAACACACGAACAAACCACAAAGTACCCCAACTAAAAACGCAAAGCGTACGTACTAAACCGTAGGACGACGCTTTTCTTACTGAAAAGCAACGCACTGGCCGAAAATGCAAAATCGCTCGAACGCACGCGGCGTATTATGGCCACGGCTGGTTGCTGCTGCTGCTGTCGCTGCCGCTGCTGCTGGCACGGCGACAGCGACGTCAGCGCGTGTGCTGCGTATGCGTTTCGCCGCTGGGGAGCAGCTGAGCTGAGCAGCAGCCGAACTACGCTCAGCTGCTTGGCGCGCTCGGCTACGACGAGCTGCCTGGCCGTTTGAATGCTGTTCGAATGCCGTAAGGACCCAAGCGAGCGTCAACGAGCCAAAGTGGTTTTGTTGCGGCCGCCTGTGCCGCTACGTTGTCGTTATCATCGTCGTCGTTGATTTCAACGTTTCGAAGTGGCGTCTTCGAACAACTCAGCGGCAGCTGTACGAAACTCTCTCCAGCGCTACGCCTCTATACGTCTGTGTGTGTGTGGCGCTCGGTGCTCTCATAAAATATTTACGAATTCTCGCTCTCGTTCTCACTTTCGGCTAACGCTACGCTCCTTTTCTCTGTTGCGCCTTTTCATGCGGCGAGGACTCGCCTCGACTCAGTCGGGTTTGCCTGTTTCGCCTGTTATTGTTGTTGTCATACCGCTACCACTGTGAAATTTCATTCGCAAATCACCGTTATGAGCGTGGAATTGGCACACTGCACGAATACATCATCGGGACCAAAGTCGTTGTCGTTGTCGGTGGCGTTTCCGTTTGGCGGTTTGCCGTTAGTCAGGCAGCCTCTGTTTTTGTTTTTGTTTGTGTGGCTCACTGGCTCGTTTCGCATTTCTCGTTTCGCCATTTCATCGGAATTTCTGAATCCTTTCCGCAATCGATTTCGCGCACTGCGCCGAATCCGCGCCGAGGTCTGACACAGTGTCGAAGTTGGCTGTCGGGCGCCGTTTGGTGGCGCGATAGCATGTCGCAATTCCCTTTGGGTCACCGAATGTTGAATGCTTGCTTGGCGCCGCTGCACGAAAATGTGTTGAATTTCGCTTTTGTTCCATGCGACTCTTTGGCCGTTTCATGCGCGCTGCGCTGAGCACGAACCAAGTCGCACTTTCCTTTATGAATGCGTGCCTGTACGTGGCTGTACATATGACTGTGTGTAAGTGTGTGTGTGTGTGTGTGTTTATATTTGTGTGTCAAAACTGCAAATACGAACTGAAAATAATGCAATCCCTAAGGATTTTCATGCATTTCCATAGATTGTCGTCTGCATATGTTTTGTCGCCGTCATACGCTTTCATTCATTTTCTCATTCACCTTCTGACTTTTGTCATATTTGTCTGCTTTACTTAGATGCACACATATGTTTGATGTTTCATTAGAAAGGATAGCATTTTTTTTAGAATTTCAAATGTAAACAGAAAGAAAAATAAAAATATTTGTTGCTGTTCTAACATTTGACATTCAGTGCCACCAAAACAAGCAAAATGATGCCAAAATTTTAATTTATAAAAGGTTTTTTATTTTGAAAATTAAATTAAAAATTGTAGCTGTTACTTCTATAAAATATTATCTGTTTCTTAGTAAAATTTTTGGCTCCAATTATTCACCGATTGGCAGCAGTTTGAATATTTCACTGGTCACTTAAATTCACCACAGCAACTTCGAATTTCGAATTTGTAAGGCGCCACTTATGTTCGAAAGTCAAAAGTACCGTTTTGTTTTCCCACTGTTTCGCTGCCATAATGGTTATCTGCGTTCTGTGCTGATAGCAGCAAACAATTTTTGCCATTTTATAACAGTTAACTTTCATGCAATGCAGTTATTTGTGAGCAAAATTTCAAAGGACTTTGAATGAGTTCGTGACCGAACTGAGTATGAACGCTGGACTAAATGAATGAATGAAAGATTGAATGAATGAATAAATTACAAAATTAGTGTCTGAATATAAATAGAATGAATCTGTGAATGAATGAATGAGTAAATGAATAAATGAATGAATGAATGAATGATTGAATGAATAAATTTATTAATGATTAAATGATTGAATGAATAAATACGTTTTTTAATGAATTTAAGAATTAATAAATGAATGAATAAATAATTAATTAAAAGAATGAGTGAATTAATGAATGAATTTGTAAATGAATGAATGAACAAATTAATAAATTAAATAATCACTGAATGTAGATCGAATGTCTGAATGAATAATGAATGAATTAATTAATTATTGAATAAATGAATGAATAAATAGATGAATTAGTAAATGATTGAACTAATGAATGAGTAACTGAATGAATGAATGGAATAATAAATGAATAATTAAATTAATGAATGAACGAATCTTCGATTGAATAAATGTATATATGAATTAATACAAGAATGGATGAATAAATTATTAAATGAATGAATAATAATTGAATTAATGAATGAATAAATGTTCAATTGAATAAATTAATAGATGAATTGAGAAAAGAATGGATGAATAAATTAATGAATGGATGAATATGTCAATGAATGAATGAAGCAATAAATGAAGAATGAATGTCTGAATGAATAATGAATAAATGAGTTAATGATTGAATAGATGAATGAATGAATAAATAATTTCATAAAATTAATGAATGAATATGTCAATGCTTGAATGAAAAAATTAATAAATTAATAAATTTGGTATTCAATGAATGATGAATGAATGTCTGAATGAATAAAATTAATGAATGAATATGTGAATGAATGAATGTAAAAATTAATAAATTAATATATGTGGTAATCAATGAATGACAAATGAATGTCTAAATGAATAATGAATGAATTAATTAATGATTGAACAAATAAATAAATGAATTAATGAATTAATAAATGAATAAACTAATGAATTATGTATGAATGAATGTATGATAAAGTAAAAAATTAATAATTGATTTAATGAATGAATGTTCAATTGAATAAAAGAATAGATTAATTAATAAAAGAACGGATGAATAAATTAATAAATGAATGAATATGTGAATGAAAGAATGAAGCAATAAATGAAGAATGAATGTCTGAATGACTAATGAATGAATAAGTTAATGATTGAATAAAAGGATGAATAAATAGTTGAACTAGTATATGAATGAACTAATGAATGAATTTATTAATGAATGAATTAACTAATAAATGAATGAATGAGGTAATGAAAAAAAAGTAATTTAATAAGTGAATGACTGTTTGATTGACTAAATGAATGTACAAATATGTGAATAAATGAATCAAGAATAAATAAAAATTAAAAGTAGACCTAATTAACAAATTAATTTATTAATTAATGAAAGAATGAGTGAAATAACGATTTAAGGAAATAACTATTGAATAAATTAGTAAATAAATGAATGAATTTTTGATTGAATATTTGAATCAAAAGATAAGTTATAAAATTAATGAATGAATTATTGAATGAAGAAATAAATGAATGAATGAATATGTGAATAAATTCATGAATGAAGAATGAATGTCAGAATGAAATAATAAATTAACGACTGAATCAGTAGAACAATGAATGAATAAATGGATGAAAAAATAAATAAATGAATGAATGAATAAAAACAGATGCCGCTGAACAATTGTTGATTGAATGCTAGAATTGCATAAACCAGATCATGGTCCTTAAAACAATTTGGCAACTTGAAGAGGCTCACTGGCATCCTTCTCAATATTAAATCAAAAAAGTGTTGCATTTAAGGATTCGAAAACGCCAAAGAAAAAGTGAATCAACCTCTACAGTCACAACAAGTGACAGTGTGATGAAGCTTTTGGCCTGAAGGTGTAATTGGCAAAGAAAATATTCGAGTTGCCGTTGGTGAGATACATTAACTAAATATGTTGCGAATACACGGTGCAAAAAGCCATTAAAAGAAGCAAAAGTGACCGAACCGAGTACAGAACCGCTTGTAAGGAAATCAGAAGCAGAAAATTTGTTGCACTTTAAACTTAACTATACAGGGGAGATTTTAGACAATTGGTCAGCCTAATGATGGGCCATCTTTTAGGAGAAGAACTCATACAAAAGGTACGCATACCAGATAATGCGCTGTGTCCTGCATGCGGAGAGGATAATGAGACATCGCACCACTTTCTCTGCTTCTGTGTTGTACGAATAACTCAGGTTTAAGACATTTGGCACTGATGTGTTGGGAAGCGAACACCTTATCTCCTTTGCAACATATGCTCTACTCAGATTTAATTCACTCCAATACTCATACATACGCACACACATTTCATAAAGAACACTTTTATAAACACAAATAATGCAGAACATTTCAATTGTTACTCATACGCCATGTAAGCCCAACTAGTTTCGATCATTTTTTTAATATGCGTTGACGCCTGGACAGTCAAAAACAACTGTTGGCTCCACAGGCAACTACAGGTTGTTGTTGTTGTTGTTGTTGTTTTTGCTTTCGGTGTTGTTGTTTTTAATGTTGTTGTCGCTACTCTAAACAAAGCAGTGTCTTAATTTTCCTCTTATATGCACAAAACCAGACACCATGGGATCTCGTAGCGTGTGTGTGTGTGTGTATTTGTTTGTGTCGCATTCTTCATTCTTCACTCGGACGCATTGTCCTTTTCAGTGCATTGTTTTTGTTGCAGCTGTTGCTGTTTTCACTTTATTATAATAAAATTCTTTTAGCCTCATTTCTATCTGCACAATTGTTGCTACTTTCGTTTGCACACTGATTGTTGTCGTTGTATTGTTGTTGCAATACATCAGCATTTTTCGCATGGCTTTTCAGTTTAGCGCCTCGTTATTGTTGCTCTGCATGAGAAAACAGGGTGTTGGCAGATTACCTAACGAGCAACACTTTTCTGCGTTTCCTTTAACGCTTTTTTCGTTTGTTCTTAGTGCTATTAAAAATTATACATATATATATGTATGTATACTTATGTTTATAAATTTTAATTTAAATAAAACAACAAAGGGGCCAGGCACACTTTCGTTTCAAATGAAATGAATGAAAGCAAAGCGTTTCATATAGAAATGAAAGGGCAATTGTCGCTGCGACACACACACTCACACTCACACACACACTTCTTTGCTGCTTGTTGCAACGCCTGTATATTTTGTGTGCGTATGTGTGTGTGTGTGTGAGTGCACGCAGTTAAGCTGCATATGTGTGCAATTATTAGCGTCAGCATTGTGGACCTCGTTGCTTTTGTATTTAAATAAAAGCCTCAACTTACAACAATGCCAGCCCCCAACTCTCCTCTGCGTCCCTTCAGTATGCGTTCAGTCAGTTTTTAAAATTGCGACAATGCGCTGGTCGCCGCCTTGCCACAACTTCTTCTGCCTACATCGCTCGGTCGGCCCTGTCCGGCGTTGCTCAACAGCTCGACTTGTGTTGTTCGCCCCTTTTTCCTCGTTCGCTTTTTATGATAAATATAGCAATGATAATGTTCCCCGCTAAATTGCATGCAATTATACATTTTCTCGTTGTTGCTTTTGTTGGTGTTGTTTTTGAAGTTTATTTTCAAACCGTTGCGCTCCGTACTTGGCTACATTGTTGTTTGTTTAATTGTAGCGTGACAACAACACTGCCGCATAGCGGCAACCGTCTGTTCGGTCGGCGGTGCAGCCGTGTCGTCGGCGCGCGCACATTCTGCGGCCGCCGCTGCTATTGTTTCTTGACTGGCAGTGTTGTTGTTGTTGTTGCTCTTGGGCATTGTTCTTGCCTTCTTGAAAGCGTTTATAATGGCGTAAAGTGCTTCATTAAAATCAAATTGCATAATGTGTTAAATTTCTGTTGTTGTAGCACTGAAAAGGTTAAGCGTGATTCTTTTTCTGTTTTTTCTTTGTTGCTGTTGTGCCTTTTTACAAAAACTGGACGCCACATGTAACGAACAAACGAACGAACGAGCGAACGAGCGTGTGAGATAAATGGCGATGTGTGATAAGGCAATGGAAATTAAAAATGTTTTATTTATTTTCATAATGTTGAGATTTGCTACTTGATACATGACAAATATCAGCTAACTGTGAATGTAGGCAATACTAACTGGGCTTTTAGTGGGAAAATAATGCATTTTTTGTGTTCACATCGCAACGAATAAACGGTTCAGTTGAATTATTGTTCATTTGGTTAAAAGTCTTAAGACTTCTGTGCGTGCGTTGGTCAGTCATGAGGTGTTGATTAGTGTTTGTTATAAAAATGCGAATTAGATTTTAAAATTTCAGACTTTCAATCAATATTTAGTTGATCTGAATAAAAAATTTTAATTTTGTAAATACGTTTTAAGGTTACTTGGAAAACATGACAGAAAAACCATTTGGAACAACAAGACCTGGCGGATCGACGGTCAGGAAAGCTTTTCTCTGTGTTTGGGGTTTTGAATTTGTGAAAACATGACTTGCCTACTACTACTGCCAAACTATCAATTCGGGTTTGGTCAGGTTTTTTAAAGGCAAACGGGTAAAGCGCAGAGAGAAGAGTTTGGTTTTGACAAACAAAGGTGCAACACGGTGAGTGTTCCACCTTTGTAACACTCACCTAGAGTGACACTAGTAGTAGTAAATTTAAGTGTGTTTTATTTTTGGGCACAATTCAGTGAAACGAATTATGCCTTCATTGGGTAGTAGAAGTAATTTTCGTTAAAATATTATGGCGCATAATTTTTGATTTTTTCGTTAAAAAACATACATAACTTCTTAAGTATTGAAGCAGAAGTTTGGCGGAATTCATGCAGGTTAGGATTGGATTAATAAGGTAAGCTCGCAGACCAGATAAGCCACGCATAGACCTTGTTTGGCACAGTTAGAGCTCTTTAGTATTGCGAATCGATGTAAAAGTGATCGATGAGAATGTGGGTATTCCTAGCAAAGTTCTGTAGCGACTTAATGCCCTGCTTGGGGACCCCATTAACTCAGAGAAAAACGGAGAATTTAAGTGTGTAAGACACAGTCTTGAGATAGCCAGACGGAAGCAACGAATGTGCTCCAAGGTTTCACTGACGTCATTTTGTTTGCAATCTCTGCATTCATCCTTCTCGGTGATGCTCATCCTTTGCACGTAAACTGCTTTTAAACAGCATTTCATTAGTATGCCAACGATGGCACTGCGGTCCTTCCTCGGGACCAAAAATCGAATCTCCTAGCGTTTCATAGAATTGTCCAACAATTAACTGTTCCACCTTGCTTTCGTCTTTTTCATCAGGTTGTCGTTCAGGGACATCAGAGTATTGCTAATTTGTTCCTCTGGCAGGTGCTTTCCAAGCCCTTGTGACCAGATACCCAATAAAGATGCAACTTGCGATTCACAGACAGCTACCCGGTTTGCAGGACATTTTTAAATGATATGCAGGCAAAGGTCCTTGTCTTGATAGCAGTTTGATTGTTAATGTAGAAATGTATTGATTTATTGATAGTGATGCCAGTGCAGGCGAACTTTGCAACCTTTCTGGCAGCAATCATCTCGACTTGAAATACTACAGTGATGCTGCAACGGAACTGATTGCTCAATATTTAGTTTCAGGCAGTAAACACCAACCAACTCCTTCAGTCATTTTTGAACGGTGCGTGCAAATATTAAAGATCCTGCGCCTAGGTTTCATGCCTTTCCGCCAGCAATAATCCTCTATTATGGTTTTTATGCTTTTTCCAAAACTTAGCAGTGGAGTCCTGTAGTACACCGTGCGACAAAAAATAAAACAAATTTTCAGGAAAAAAATTCATATGAGCGTCCAACTAGAGACCAAACATAGTAATGCTGCGTACTCTGTTTTTCATTTCTACATCCTTTGTCCTTTTAAAAGCACTTCAAAATTTTGAAGGGGATACAAAATAAAAAAAATTATAAAAAATACTTGATCTCGTTAGAATATGGCGATATGTATATCAAATGAAAGAAAAAATGCTCAAGAATTTAAATAAAATCGATTTTTTATCCATTTGTAACAAAAAATATATGAAAAAAGTCCTTTGAAAGTTTTAATCCTTTATATTTTTGAAAATTTATATAGAATTTTCTTGAAAAGTAAGTATGTTAAAACCCAAAATCTCCTTGATCACGTGTCAAAATGTTATTATTCTCGCTTCATTGATTTTGAATCTTTTTTTAATAAAAATACTGATACTCAAATATATTAGAATTTTTGTACTTCATAAGAATTGCAGCTTCCGCCTTTTTTTAATAACTTTCGAACCAATTCTAAATAGCAATGCATAGGACAAATTGGCCAGAAATGAGAAGATTTTTACTTTCTTTTTAGAACACTGAAGACCATTGTCCTACTTGCGAGTAGCAACAATGTTGACGCACGCATACGAATCCAAAACAGTATCATCAAAAATTTAAGTATCCCAAGCAAAAGAAACAAATTTTTCATAAACAAAAAGTCAGCGGGAAATGCATAATGAAATATTTTCTAATAAATGTAAGCCAGGTTTTAACTTCAGCTCCGTTTCTCATACCGCAGAGCCCAATGAAGTCGCCTAGGTATGGGAAACGCAGCCAGTGTCTACGTTTATGGTTGCCAAAGCTTATCACGTTTCGACTAAAAACAATTTGCTTGGCAACATACGTTGGTAATAAATTGTAATGACCCGCTAATGCAGCGGCCCAAAAATTGTGCAGAAAATACGAGGTTTTAGAAACGTTTGCTTTTTTTGCCTAAACAAAAATAACTGAATGAACTTTTATTTTTCGATATATGTAAATAAACAAACATGGCGAAATTTAAATTTACGCGGTCAATGCATATCAGTTGGTATTTTGTTGTTGTTGCAGTACAGAGGGCCACCGATTTAATGCACTTTTATGCCATTTTTATGGCGAATGACATTAGCAACAATCGTCATGCACTGTCACGCGCCTCACTGCTAGGCCATACACGATATATTTCGATGTGTATGTGTGTGTGTGTGTGTGTGCGTGCGCATAGTGTAGGCCAAATGCAAATGTCTATGGAGATAGTGGCATTGCTGCGACTGTTGTTGTTGCTGTTGCTGTAAATTGTGCATAAAATATGAGCGAAACGAGCGCACGAAATCAGGCAGCTTGCATAATAATGGACATAAAATGTGCTAAAGCAAATAATAATTCAAAATTTTTATTGCGAATATTAAAAAGCAAACGAAACTGCATTGGCCGCAGCGAGTGAACGAAGCGGTGAGGCGGTGAGGCGGCGAATTGAGAGCGGCCCATGAAGGCAACGAGATACAAACTAAGAAGGAAATAGCTTGGAAATCCTTGCATGAGTTATTGTATGCATAGAATGTGTTAGGGCAAACCAAACACACACACACACACACACACACACAAACACACACACACACAAACACGTGGCAGTGTGCGATGCCAAAATGTGTGAGAGATACGACGTTTAATGTAGCGCAAAATAAGTTAAATATTTCAAAATATTTCTACATGCAAGAAAGCCAATGTGGAAAGCTGCAAAGACGGGCAACAGCATCAGCAGCAACAACAAAAACAACAACAAAATACAACGCAACTTGTGTAGCCCAAAGATGTGGCGCGGTCGCGCACTGCAAGTCGGTCCGCAGTGAACTTGCAACTCAGTACTTACAGATTGTGAAATTATGGCCTCCAATAGTGGAATTTCGCTCCGCCGTCATCCACTGCGGACAGCGCAGCAGCGGCCGACTTTGGTCGTGAGTCAAGATGCCGAGCAGTGCGACGGTCATAACAGCAGCGACTGCACGCAGTGATTTAAATGGAAGACAGGCGGCCTGTCAGGCGTGCTGCCGCCAGCTAAGGGCGAATTATGCCGCTGTGAGAAATGTCTAACCGTTTCCATTACTTTGTAATCGTAAAAAATTATTTAGTGCATATTATAAATTTCCACTTATTGCACGTTTTTTTTCGCACAGTGTATGCGCGAGTGCTGGCAACATGCGCTGTGGGTCCACACACAAAGTGTATGGACCACGTTCGCCAACGAATACATAAATGTGCATAAACGTGCGAGAGGGTATAAAGATGTGTTCATGTGTGTGTGTGTGTATTTCGGAATATTTTTGCAATTATTTTAATTGAGGTTTTGACACTTTCGTAGTCACAGTGACAAATTGTTGGGTATCACTTTCGAGAAATGGAAAATTTTTAGCGAAAATTTCAGCTTAGCAAATAATTTCTAACTGATTTGTACTGATTTCTGCTGAAATTGTAGGATTTTTAATTATAATATTTTAGAAAATTTTTTTTAATTACTTTGTTACAGAAAAGCTTCACTTTCATAGTCAAAGTGACTTGTTGTTGGGATCGCTTTCGAGAAATGGAAAATTTTTTGCAAAAATTTCAGCTTTGCAAAAAATTTCTATACAATTTTTACTGTTTTCTGCTGAAATTGTAGAATTTTTAATTTTAATATTTTAGACAAATTTTTTGTTTACTTTGTTACTAAAAAGCAGCAGTGTAGGAAAATTTCTAGCAAAAATTTCAGCTTAGAAAAAGATTTTTATATAATTTGTACTGATTTCTGCTGAAGTTGTAATATTTTGAATTATTTTATGCAAATTTTTTGGTTTACTTTGTTACTGAAAAGCATCACTGTTCACTTTACATCCAAAGAAAAACAACTTTACCTACTGTCAGCAGTCAACAGCCACACTGTGCTGCACTATGGGTGCCACTTCGGTTTACAAGCACTCCAACAACAACAACAACAACCATCCCACATCTCCTCCCCCCCCAACCACAACACCCATTTTGCTGCACTGTCAACTGCCAACTTCGGCACTCGGCTACCGGCCGAGTGTGTAATTGTCAACTGTCGCAATACGCATTTAACACCGAAAGCATTTAACCCGAAATTCCAGAGAAATGCCATTTTCATTGCACTTTGCCATCCTTTGCTACGTCTCCGCCAACCGTAGCCTACGTTGCGGTGCTCTGCCTTGGCCGCCTGACCGCAACACTCAACAAAGAAATTATGTTTGGACATTTCATTTGATGGACATGGATTACGAAGTAAAAATTGCCACAGCAATTGCCACGGACTGCACTATTGTTGTTGTTGCTGCTGATTGCTGCTGCTGTTGTCGTTGTCTTTGTGCTCGTTGCCATGCGGTCAGCCAAGTGCCGGACGATATGCGAATTTATATTGTCAAGTGGCATAAAACGGCAAATGCATTCGGTCACTAAAAATTCCATTTGTTCTTCGTCAGCATTGAGCCGGCGAACTCATCTCCTGTAAATAATGACTGAAGCGTTGCACTGCCACTGATCAGGTGTGCACTGCAGTCGATTGTGGCGTAGAAACAGCTGCACGCTGGTCAGCTTTTAAAGTGCAATTAATGTAAAATTGCTCGCTTGCCATGCAATTCAAGTTGGAAAACTAATTTTGAAGAGTGCTTAGGGCGAGCAATTTTTGTTGCCCGTAAATAAATGGCCAGCAAGATTTCGCTATTTGCGTCAGCAAGGCCACAACACACCAGAAGACATTTCGAATAGTTTTTCAGTGTAATTGAACATTACCGTTTATGGCCGTTTGGCAGTAATGTGACAACTCAAGTACATAAAAAACAAAATATACACAGAAAGTTGCCAACCAATGACAGTTGTTGCTCTGCGGAAATTAACAAAAACTCAGCTGAATGCAATTTGGAAAGAAATGTCGGTAGAATGGGGTGAAAGTGTGTGATTGCTAATCGAAAGTTTAGAAAGCTTAGTGAGTTTTAAGTACACGGAAGTATAAAGGAATGTTTTTTGGGGAAAAATCTAAAAATTGTTTTCTTAAATTACATCAATTGTGACGAAGTTTTATGATCAAATCAACGTTGATAAGAAATTGATGATGATCACATAAATGCTTAAAGTTATATTTTCGATGACGTTTTGACATTCGTTTAACTTTTATTGTATTCAAGCAACAAGTTAGATTTTAAAAAGGACATTGCGGCTATTTCTTTTGTCATTTTACGGTCACAATTTGTCACAAGAGATCACAATTGTCGATTCGTATACAAAAAATGTCATATTCTTACAAAATTTGCTTATTAATTTCAATGTGAGTGAGATTTGATAATATTTTGATAAAATTACAACTACAGCCGGGGTAAAGATATAGTCAAAACTTGTCCCAATTGATCATAAGTGTTGCTTCGCATACAAAAAGTTGTATACTCCTCAAAAATTTCCATATTATGGCAAATCTGAGTAAAATTTTTGTTTTTGAGATATTCATGTCAATACGACTTCGGCTGGCGTAAAGACATGATCACAACTTGTCACACTTAATTAAAATTGTTGTCTGGCATACAAAAAGTATCATATTCCAATTAAAATTTTGGTATTTTTGTCAATCTGAGTGAGATTTCAAGACATTTTTACAACATTTCAACGTCTACTGGGGTAAAGACATGGTCACAAATTGTCACACTTGGTCACAATTGTTGGCACGCATACAAAAAGTGCCACATTCTAACAAAATTCACGCATTCTTGCAAGTCTGCATGAGGTTTGTTAACATTTTGACTACTTGTGGGTTAAAGAAACGGTCACAATTTGTCACAATTGTTCATAATTGGTGATACGCATACAAAAAGTTTCATATTAAAAAAAAATTTGAATGTTATTGTCAATCTGGGTGAGATTCATGAAATTGTTATATGATTTCGACTTGTACTGTGGTAAAAATATGATGACAAGTTGTCACAATTGATCACAATTGTTGACTCGCATGCAAAAAGTGTGATATTCAAATTAAATTGAATATTATTGCCAATCTAAGTGTGTTTTGTTAACATTTTAAGAATATTACTATTACTGCTGGGATAAAGATATAGTCACAACTTGTCACACTTGATCATAAATGTTGGCAAGTATACGAAAAGTGTCATATTCGAATTTGAGTGAGCTTTGATGATATATTTATAAAATTACGACTTCTGATGGCATGAAGATATGGTCACAATTTGTCACAATGGATCACAAGCGTTGAGTCACACTCGAAAGTGTCATATTCCAAGAAAACTTGGATATTACTGTCAATCCGATTGAGATTTCATGACATTTTTAAAACGTTTCAACGTCAACTGGGTTAAAAATATGGTGACAAGTTGTCACACTTGTTAACAATTGTTGATACGCATGCAAAAAGTTTCAATGGCAATAAAAGTTGGATATTATTATCAATGTGAATGAGATTTGATCACATTTTTAAGACATTTCGACTTCTACTGCGGTAAAGATATGGTCACATTTTGTCACAATGGATCACAAGTGTTGATTCATAATCAAAAGTGTCATATTCCAACGATATTTAGATTTTACTGTCAATCTGATTGAGATTTCATGACATTTTTTAAATATTTCAACATCTACTGCGGTAAAGACGTTGTCACAAGTTGTCACACTTGATCACAATTGTTGATACGCATACAAAAAGTTTCTTATTCCAACAAAATTTGCATATTATTGCTAACTTAAATGTAATTAGAGAAGAATTTGATAACATTACAACTCCTGCTGGGGTAAAGATACGGTCACAATTTGTCACAATGGATCAGAAGTGTTGATTCACACTCGAAAGTGTCATATTCCAACAAAATTTTAATAATACTGTCAATCTAAATGAGATTTCATGACATTTTTAAAACATTTCAAGGTCTAATGGGGTAAAAATATGGTCACAAGTTGTCACACTTGATCACAATGGTTGATATGCATACAAAAAGTTTCCAATTCCAATTAAATTTGGATAGCGTTATCAAACTGAGTGAAATTTAATGACATATTGAAGACATTTCGACTTCTGCTGGGGTAAAGATATAGTAACAATTTGTCATAATTTATCACAATTGTTGGTTCGCATACATGAAGTATTTTCCAATAAAATTTGGATATTATTATCAATCTGAGTGAGACTTGATGACTTTTTGAAAACATTTCGACTTCTACTAGGGTAAAGATATGGTCACAATTTGTCACACTTGAACGAAATTGTTGATTCACATACAAAAAGTGTCATATTCGAACAAAATTTGCATATGATTTCGATTTTGAGTGAGATTTGTTAACATTCTGATGACATTTTGACTTTTGCGGTAGTAAAGAAACTGTCACAACCTGTCACACTTGATAATTTGTTGATATGCATGCAAAAAGTTTAAAATTCCAATAAAATTTGGATAGTATTATCAAACTGAGTGATATTTGATGATATTTTTAAGACACTTCGGCTTCTACTCACAACTTGTCACAAGTGATCACAATTGCTGTCTCAAACAAAAGATTTGCTTTTTTAACATTTTGACATAAAAACTACTTTTTTGTGATCAGTGCAGAATCACAAATTACATTTTTACACTTTTTGACGACGGTGTCTTTTTTGTTGGACCAAGAGATGTCACAAACAATCAGTTTAATAACGCATAACATTTAAACAATGAAAAGAAAATCTGTCCATATGGAATCAAAACAATATAAAATGCATACAGGGCGTATCCCCTGGTGTCATCAGGGTTGGAAAACAATATATAAGAGCAAAAATTTGATGACTCTCTGGCGCTAATTGAACATCGATGAAACACTGTAGAGCAGTGAATACGAAAACAAAGGAACAGTAAATCCTTAAACAAAAAATAATTCCCATTGCGCTTTCGTCAGCGTTCAACTCGTACTGTCATGTTGACATGGAATTTAAGTGCGAACAATTTATATTGCGGCGTGCGGCACTTAAAGAAAAGCAATTTTTCTTCAACACAATTTGAAAGAAATCACTTCCAACCGCACACATACACACACCAACACACCATAGTAGGTTTCAGGTTCATGAATCTATGCCTTTATTTCCACTTCGATTGAAATACGCACACAAACAATTTTTTTCTTAATGCTTTTCTTCTAATTTTGCTGCTCCATTTTGCGAGGCAATGTGCGACAATCAATTTTTCTTCATCACAAAATTGCATTCTTCATTCAGTCAGTCATTCATTCCATTCTATGCGGCGCAATGGCAAAGTTGTAGCCCGAGTCAGTCAAGAGAGAAATGAAAAGTGTGCGGCAACGCAGCGCTTTTGGCGCCATAAGTAAGCAGTGCACGCACACTGACACAGCCACATCAACCAACCAACCAAATCTCGTACTTTACTCATTTCCGTTTGCTTTACAAGCGAATTGCCATTTCATTTAAACAGCTTCCGCTGTTGTTGCTGGAGCACACAGTGAATTAGCGACTGGCTGCTGACTGCTCGCAGTCGTTGCGGTTGTGTGTGATTGTGCGGTTCGGTTCGGCTTGGTTCGGTTTTAAATTTAATCTAATAAAACGCTGTCTGTCATTCGGCAATCACACCGCAGCACGGCCACACCGCAACACGCACACAGCCCACCATCCAGCCAGCCAGACAGACAGACAGACAGACAGACGCCACTGCGAACACTTTGCTTCATTAATCAATGCTCAAATCTTGCTGTAACGCAAAGTGCGCAAAAAAAACGCTCCAACTGCATTAAACGCACCGCAGCAAATCGCGTCAAGAAATTTGCGCTGCTGCAAACTTTACGTCGACTGACACTTGCACCTTTCGGTGTGGTTGCAATGCACTGCGAGTTTTTGCTGCCCGCTTGCTTGCATCTTTCAATACGCTACGAAACCATTAAACGTCATCATTCAACGCGTTGCAATGCGCTATCGGCCACTTTTAAGCAATGACCAGTGCCGGCAAGAACACAAATCGTGCCGCCCATTCACCCCAACCCATTCGTTCCGGTCAGTCATTCATCCATCAGCCATGTGCTGCGTGTTTTATTCGTGTCGTTTTGTACTCTTGTCACTTTTCATTTGCCCCAACACCTGGCTGCCTCGGCGCCACTTCGTCCCTACGCTCCGTCCGTTCGCTCGTTCGTTCGCGCAGCATCGGCAGTTGTTGATAATGACACTCATCCGCTCGTATCATTTCATTCTCATTGCGTTGCAATTCGTTACGCTTTAAATGTGCCAGCGCCACCATTCACCTGGCACCTTCCCTCCTTCCGTTTCCGCTTAGCCAACGCAACGTTCTAGTCTTCGTTTTCGTCTTGTTGTTTTTGCTTTGACGCTTTGCTATTTGGGTGAAAGTGCTCAGTGCTCGTTGTGATTAAGTGTGTGCTTGAATGATGTGTGGTTTTGCATCTGCAGCCAAAGCCAAAAGAATTTCCTGTGCCATTTCCAATGTGGCGACATAATTTTGCGCGCATTAAAATTCTTCCAGCAGAAATGTGAAAATAAAACAAGTTAGGAAAATGAAAGGAAATGCGCACATTTGCATTGACATATCAATGCTTCGGTGAAAGTATATAGAAAAGTGCGAATTTTCTGTGAATCCTAATGGGTGAGAGTGAGTATTTAAGGTGACCAGACTGTAGCTTCACACTCTGTCAAAGGTAGCAGAGTAAGATTATGGAGGAAGTGAAGAAGAATGTACAGCAATCTTAAAATGCTTCTCAATGACATCAACTGAATCAACTCATAGTTAGTACTTAACCCCTTCGACCCCAAAGTTGCCTGAGAGCAACTTCACCTATTTGTCATCTTATAGCAAAAGCTACAATTTATTTATGGGTTTAATTTAAGTAAGCAACAACAAATTAATAATTTAAGAAGTGAATTCAAAAGAAATTACTAAAATTTTACTGTTATTCCCAAAATAATTTCTAATAACACTGCACAACATAAAAAAAAATAACAAGGTTCTGACATCGGATTCTGGTAGAGGGGGCAAAAAAAAGATACACGTTTATCGGCGTTTTGAAAGTTTACGTCTGAATTTTTTTTTAGGGGGGTCAAAGTTTTCCCCTTTTTGCGCATTCTTATGGTGAATCGGCATACGAAAACCATGTAACATCACGTTTTAGGTATATGATGTGTTCAGCAATTTGGTGTAAAACACTACGACAAAAATTTTTGTGGAGCATTTTAACCCTGTAGCTCCTATTTTTATGGGTCAATTTGACCATTTTTTTCTAAAATGCCAAAAATGTCCTGTAAAACAGGACTTTTTAAGGACAACATTTGCAACGAAAATATTCGCCATAAAATTCTACTATAGGTCTCTGAATACATCAAAGCTCAGAGCTTAACTTGAACGCCAGAATTAAGCCAAAACTGAAAATGTGTTTAAGTGTTTATTTCGTACTTATTCAAAATTGGTACTAAAATCTCCTACAAAACTTCATTTTTGAGGGTAAGTGTGTATAGGAAAAATGTTGAACGCAAAATTTCACTATAAGTCACCGCACAAAAGAAACTCTAGTATTAATACAAAATCTATTTAACCCGTTTTAAGCTGAAATTGTTCAAGAGTAAACTCTAGAACTCTTACAAAGAGGCGTGGCGACTTCAAATGTTGTGTGCACATTTCTTAGGCAAATGTTTCATGACACACCAAAAAGTAATATTGAGACACAGGGTAAAATTCGAAGTCGAAAGGGTTAAATAAAACTTAGTACCTAAATTGCATTCTTTTCTGAAGAAAAAGACAATTGCACTCATATTAAGATTTAGTTCGGTTCATTGAGTTTTCGTTAAAGCAAAATTGGCAGCCTTAATAGGTCCTCAGTTAAGTGTCGCTTCCTATCGACATCATCGCATTAACCCATTTTGAACGCGCACAGCGGCACGTCAGAGCACACTGGAAGCTGTTGTAGTGCAGCTAAACCATTGACTTTCGCCATTAGCCATGTAAAGAGACTGAAAATTGCACTCGCCCCTGTAGAGAGCAACACACACACACACATGCTCTCGCTACCTGTCTGCAGACATGTTTCGTCGGCGCAGAAATTGCAATCGACGCTCACACACACACACACACACACACACAGCGCAAACATTGCAGTTCATCTCGGCTCAGCTTTTGCCTTATTTTTGTCTTATTTTTGTGTGGACTTTTGCTCATTCAATTTGGAGCTGATTGGGCGCTGGCGCTGGGCCGCAGTTTTACCTGAGCGCGGCGCGTTTGCGCTCATTAAATACAAAGTTCATAAAAAATTTACAACGGTACACAACTTCTTTGCGCCAAAGCGAAACGGCAACTTTTGCAAAACAAGTCAACCGCGATGTCATGTCGTACTTAAATTATAATCAAAAGGCATTTTTGTTGTATGTATGTAGCATGTTACTTGTAACCTTATTTCTCCGTAAGGGCACACGGCGACACAGCGACAACCACAGCGACGGCCACAGACGACAGACGAGAAGCGTCGTTGGTAGCGAAATAAGCAACAGCAACAACGAATGCAGCAATGTTAGTTAGTATGATTGTTGTTGTTGTTGGCGGTGTTGTTGTTGCATTTGTTGGCTGTCACATTCTTCTATGTTATTGTGGTTGTGGTTGTTGTTGTTGGTGTTGGTTGTGCGAGGCACATTCAGGCCCAAGTCTGCGCTTTTTTCCGGCCACAATTCTTCTTTATGGGTTTTCATTTTGTAGATGTAGTTGTTGTTGTTGCTACTGTTGTTATGGTTGTTGTTGTTGTTATAGTGATTGTTGTTGTTGCTTTTACAGCTGCCTCTGATTCGACAGCGCATCAGTGTGGCAACGCCACAGTTGCTGCTGCTACTGTCAGCTGCCGTGGCCTGTGCCGCTTGGCGCCTTGGCCCCGGTTCCTCTCAAGTCACGTCACCGCTGCTGCTGCTCTTTCGGCTTTTGGCTCTCGCATCACTTACCGCTCGGAAATGGGATCATCAGCCTGCCATTTCCTTTTTGCTTCACCGACTCCGCAGCGGATGCTGCAGCGTGCGATTGTTTGACAGTCTGTATGTGTGTGTGTGGCTGTGTGTTCCATGCCTGCGTTGTACTGTATGATGATGAAGCGTTGTTGTTGTTTTTGTTGTTATTTTTTTGGTTGTATTTTGTATTTCACCACTGAAGTTGCGTACGCCTGTGTATGTGTGTGTTTGTGTGTGTGTGTGTGTGTATTTGTGTTCATAAGTCTACATTTAATATTTGATATGTCTGCAGTTATTTCATTCTGTTCGGTTCGTTTCCTTGGGAATTTGTATTACATTAAATCTGCTGCTGAGTCCAGCGTTGCCGGCCGCTTTCGCTGCTAAGACTGTTACTCGTCCTGATTCTGGCTCTGATTTCGATTCTTCATGTCTGCGCTCAATTCGTAACATGTTGTTGTTCTTGTGTGCATGAAAAAGTCTACGTGTTTGTTACTGTGACTGTGACGTGACTGTTGACTTCAATTTGTGGCTTTCGTTATGGATCGTTAGTGATCTCAGCAGCCAAAGTTCGACAAGTTTGATACAAATGAATTTTATCGATATAGTTATTTTTTTTATTCAAAAGAAATTTACACACCTTGCTTTGATTTGGTTAGTAGTAAAGCGATTTTTATTCATACAAACATTATTGGTCTTTCATTATAAAAATGTAAATGAATGATATGAATTTTTAATTTCATAAAGCAATTTTTTTACATGAAAATTTAATAAGCAAACAAATTTTACGATATAGTTATTTTTATATTTTTAAGTCATTTACATACTTTCCATTGATTTATTTTAGTAGTAAAATCAATTTATTTATACAAAAATAATTGGTTACACATTAGAAACATTTCCATGAAAGACAAGAAGTTGTAATTTCATGAAGCCAATTTTTTACATGAAAACGCCAAAGCAAACCGGATCTTGAAACAGAATTTTCTCTGGTGCTATACTCTGGTACATACTTTGTTGATTTTCAGTCAAAATTTCATGACATTTGGTTCACCGGAAGCAGAGTTACTGCGTCTGAAGTGTCATTAAGTTGTTAAGTTGTGTCTTTGGTACAAAAAACCGATATCAATCGAGTAGACAGCTTTAAAATTTGCTTTAAGCTTGTTACAAATTTTAACAACACCTTTTAATTATTTAATAATTGTTCATTCCTTGACAGAGTTCCGAAAAACGCTCGCGTGTACATCAATTATGACAAAAATGTTGGCCAATTGAAACTCGTACTCTCCGTAGATTCCACCAAAAGTGCGGGAAAATAAATCAAAGATCAGCACTAATCCTCACAGAAATCGGTGGAAATGGAACTAAGCATCTCTAGAATATCAACTTATAACATTTTAACTGAACATTTGGCTACTGATTGATTCCTTTGACTGATTTTTTAACTAAAAATCCCAGTTTAACCATAAACCACTCTCCGCATTCGCCATTCAAAAGGCAGCCCTTCAAAAGGCTTGTATCGATATCCTTAAGGAAATGCCGACTTACGATCTAAAACACTCATTCGAATAGCCTTTAGACCATAAGTACTGAGACATTAGATTAGATTACATTGGCAGTCTACGGCAGCTTCGGCGTAGGATGGAACTACCTTCATCCTTTTGGCAGCGGGTTGTGCCTATTCCTTTTTGCTACTGCCGCCGTCCGTCTTTGTTTCTCCGTTGTCCTCGAGGACTACCTTTAGAGCAACATCGGACGGTTTACCATCCGCCATCAACTTCCGAAGCCTCTTCTGTTGAGAAGTCGTCAACCGCTTTCTCTTGAGTGAGACGGCTTCGGTAGCTTCCACCAGCGATGGTAATCCGCCCGATATGGCCCCCTCGGCTACCGTGGTCAGGCTTGATTGTGAACAATCACTGTCCATGTGACCTTGAGACGGTTGGTCTCTCCAACCGCCCTTGGTCTGGTTTTCAGCGTCACGCTGAATATTCACGTCGGTCTGTCCTCTGTCCTTCCCATCCGAGGCGATTTTTAAAGTGCTCATCAACATCTGTTTCGTTGTCCACCTACTCCGACGAGATGTTTCGGTGGCCTATGGTGATTAAGGGGAAAGGGAAAGGTCAGCCATGCAGAGTCCCGTATCATGGTAAGTCCTTCATACTATCCGAGGCGGACCGGTATCGGATAGGTTCCGTTAGAATACAGCCGAATTCCCTTGGCTGCAAACAATCCAATGGGTAGGGATGACATAACACCCTGGATTACGGGGGGGGGGGGGAGAAATGGAGTGGAAAACGTGACTAGTTAGCCAGCCAACCGGGAGAAGACATGATCGCATCCGGGTGGCCACCACGAGGTGGTCTAGTCACATTCTACGGTTCTGCCGTCGCACATCCAACCGCTAACTGAGACATTCTTGCGAGACTATTTTGACCAAAAGAGGTCAAACCTCTGGCCCATTGCCCCATTATAAAAAAAACTATCTAACATCAAATATTCAGCATCAAAGACATGAAAGCAGCACAGCGAATCAACATTCTTGGCCATGTTTACCGTGTAATGCAACTCCGACAAAAAAATTGTTCGACGCGGTTGTTGGAGGTCAATGGCGAAGAAGGATACCATGTCTCTGGAAAAAAGACCAAGTTGAAAACGGCCCATCATCTCCGGAGAAGGCGTTCGTAGCGCAGATGCGTTTGGACGGATTGTTATGGTCATTTAAGTGACTAAGTCCACAGTTCCTCACTGGATTAATTTGTCTCGTCGACACCTAGACACAGCTTTGATAGCAACTAATCGAATAATTCGTAACCATAATGTCTTGGAACACACTTCATTTTGACGCCAACTGTCTGGAGCGCTTCAAAGCAGCATTACAGTTCATGAAAGCTGTGATGCCAATCGATGATAGTCTACTCTTCTATATTAATATCACTTCATTCCATCTGGCATAGATCTCTACACAAAATACGAGTACACTATACAGTTTCACTAGTCTGTTTGGCCTTTGAATACTTGAAAACAAAAATTGTGTATGGCCTTAAGTTGTGTGTGTGTGAAAATTTGTAGCCAATATGCCCACAGCATAAAATGACAGCAACGAGAATGTGCGCAAAACTTTCAAAGAATTTCCATACTAAAGCCAAAAACTATGTCGGCCTTGTCTTAATAAATTTTTAAGCATCTTCTAAATGCTGGCTAAGCGTTCGCATGACTTTACGCGCGTTGCGTTTGCAGCTCGCATGCTTTTTAGACGCGCACACAAGCAACATGCGCCAACACACACGCACACAGGACGGACTGCAGCAGCAGGAAGAGAGTGAGAAAGAGACAGTTGCCGAAAATTATTCAAAAATTTCACATTCAATTTACAGTCAGCTGGCAAGAAAGCCGGCACAGTCAACCGCCGCAGCAGCCGTCGTTGTCAACATAAACAAACACACACACACAGAGCGCTGCTGCCTCGTTGTTGATATTGTTGCTGCTGGTATTGTTAGTGTATGTTGCATGAACCAAACGCCAGTTTGCGTCTGTCCGTCCATCCCGTTTATTCGTCTCACTATGCCTCCGTTCTTGCGTCTCTCTGTCTTTCCGTTCGCTCGCTGGCTCGACCGCTTGGTCCGCCTGTCAGGCAGCCAGTAGGCAGCTCCTGCCCGCTGGGGGGGAGGGGCAACGGCTGGGCGTCGGGTAGGAGGTCATGTATTTAACGTGTTTTTAGGTTGTCGCTGGTTGTGTAATGTTTGCGTGCTAATGTTTATAAATGCTTAGCGCGCACAGCACAGCGGGCCGCTTGCTCGACTCGAGAAGCCTTTGAATATTTTAATATGATTTAATATTATACACGAACGCAAGCGCTGTATGTGTGAGTGCGCGTGCGTGTGTGTGTGTATGAATGAGCCAAAAAAGAGATCAAGATAACAAAGGATTACAAAATGCTTTTATTTTGCAGTTGTGTGCATGCGTGTGTGTGTGTGTTGGTGTGCGTGTATGTGGGCCAATTCGAGCCGCAGCGCGCAGCGTGTTTTCGGCTGGTTGTGCTGTGCGGCCAAACATATTTTCAGCCACCCGCCGCCATTCATTCACGAAGCCTGTCAACCAGCCAGCGAGCGAGCGCGCGCTGCTGTGTCGATGTGGGCGTGCGTGGTGGCAAAGGAGGCGTGTGATATGCGGCTGCGACATGATGCGAGATGCGAGAATATTAAGTAAATGTTTTGAATAGTTTTAGCAGTTATTTGGGTTAGGATTTTTTTCCGACCAATGATTGCAGTGCTGCTGCCACGCGCTACGCTTCGCAGCCATTTACGCGCTGCCCTGCTTTCGCTGCAGCCAACAACGACAGCAGCCAAAAAGGCAAATACAATCTTACAGTGATCTGTGTCCATGTGTGTGTGTGTGTGTGTATATGTCTGCATATCCTATTGTGTATTGCGTATGTATTCTACTGTGTGTTCTACTGCGGCGCGGCACATGTGTCGTTGTCGTTGTTATTGTCGTTGTGTGCGCGTGCGTTTGTGCGTATTTGTTAAAGGCTTTGAAAAGATTTTCTGTGTAATCAGTACAAGGGGACAAGCATGTAAATTCGCTTTGATGACATTGTTAATTTTTTTCTCATACGCTTTTTTGCTTATTTGAAAATGTGTCGTTGTTGCCAACGACGTTTCATCACCATTGTTCTTGTGTCTTGCGTATTGGTTGCGATTTTTTGTTGTTGCCCAAAATTGTTGCTGAGTTGTGTTGCTGAAAAATTGGTTGATGCTTGTAGCTGTGACATTCTTGCTGAGCACAACAAAATCGACAGAAAATAAATATTTCCCGCTTGTTGGTGTATTTCAATGCTGTTCGCTAGTCAAACGATCGCCACGAGTCAACATGGAGGCCAAAAAAATTTAAATGGGCGTCCATGTTTCAATGTTTTCTATGTGTTTTCTCTTTCAACATGGCATTGAAGAACAAATCTTCATACAAAACTTTATAATAGATATACAAAAATTATATATCTCCACATAGTTCACAACTAAACAACTTAAAGTTTAACGCTCCGGGCCAGGTAAACATTAAATATGCACTTAATTAAACATGCACACATGTCGCACATATGTCGACACACACACACGCAAGCTCACAAATGCACTCACACATATATAAAAATTATAAGAGAAAGCCAAAGAAAAAAACAAAAGCTACTGCAATAATTGCACAATTCAAAACATCAGGTGCTATGAAATTTTCTTCAAAACTTACTCAGTTGCATTTAATTAAACTTAAACATTTGCGTCGCTTGTATTCGGCTGTAAATGTGTGAGTGTGTGTGTGTGTGTGAGAGAGGGAACAAGTTTGAGTGTGTGTGAAGCGAAAAATAATTAGTTGTGTTGTGCGAAAAGCAACATGGCGGGTTAAAATGTTAGTTATAACAGAAAAACTTGTAATTGCTGAAACAGCACCAAACACAACAACAACAACAAGAACAAGAACACTTGTAAGTTAACAGCCAAAAAAGCAAGAAAAATGCAAGCAGACAGCAGCCAAAGCTTGATGCGACGACTAAGAAGCTGCGTCGCGTTTAACCCAGTGAGCCACAAATTTGTTTATAATTTTAAATTTTTTTAAATTTTGTTGACATTTTTTTTTATATTACTTTAACAATACTTAAAAAATAAGTATTACACAAATAATTTGTATATAATATTTAATATATTAAAAAATAAAATAAACTACAATAAAATAAAATAAAATAAAATAAAATAAAATAAAATAAAATAAAATAAAATAAAATAAAATAAAATAAAATAAAATAAAATAAAATAAAATAAAATAAAATAAAATAAAATAAAATAAAATAAAATAAAATAAAATAAAATAAAATAAAATAAAATAAAATAAAATAAAATAAAATAAAATAAAATAAAATAAAATAAAATAAAATAAAATAAAATACAATAAAATACAATAAAATACAATAAAATACAATAAAATGAAATAAAATATAATAAAATAAAATAAAATAAAATAAAATAAAATAAAATAAAATAAAATAAAATAAACGAAAATAAAAAAAAATTAAATTAAATTAAATTAAAAAATAAAAGAAAATAAAATAAAATAAAATAAAATTAAAAAAAATAATAATTTTGGTTCATTGGGTAACTGAGACCAACAATTGGTTGGGTACAATTGCATGGGATATTGTCAGAAAAATATACCAGCTGGTGTAAGTTGCATTCCAAAATTTTTTGTTGTTGTTTGTTTTATCTTAGGGTGCCCAATCTTCACTGAAACTGAAAAAATTGAACAATTTTGTAGACATATTTAAAAACCTTAAGGAAAATATTGAATGTGGACAGGAAAGTGACGATTCCAAGGATAATCACATAATTTTAGTCCAGCTGAGTTCAATGTTATGTCGTTTAGGAAAATAGTTACGAGTTTATAAACACTTTTTTGTACAAGTTGAAAAAAATTTAAATCCAGTGGAAAAGGTAGGTTATAGGTTATGGTGTCTGTCTCTCTATGAAACATACTTAGGCCTCTTATATGGCCCGTTGTGATACCACAAATTCTACCAATTAACTTGATACCGATTAAAGTAGACCAGTGCTCAGCTAACCCGAACTAGGAATCGAATCTAGAGCCTCTGATATGAAAAGCTCGCGTGCCATCAACTGGAATATGCAGACTATTCTATTCAAGTATAAACTTTTATCAGATTTTTTTCAACAATTCGTACGATTTCAGAACAATTTTAATTAACATTTTTAAACATGGTCACCTCAATGCAAAGCACCTGTAAAAAAAAGACAAAATCAAATGCAATGCAAGACATTGTCAAAAAAGTTTCCAAAATAATGCACTGGCAGAGGCTCTGACACATTAAAATAGTAGAGCACAAGTCTCTCTTTCTCACACACGCACACACAGACACACACACTTACAAATACACTTACAAACCAAATTACGAGACGCTTCGCTACGAATATAAAAAATGCCGCAACCAGCTTAAGAAGGCGATACGGAAAAGCAAGGACTCGTGCTTCAAAGATCTGCGTGATGGCGCAGATATAGACCCTTGGGGTACAGCCTATAAAGTGGTCATGAGCCAAGTGAGAGGCACTAAAGCACCGCAGCCCTCAGACCCAGCACTTCTGGAAGCTGTAGTCACTACACTATTCCCTCCAGAAGGCGAAAGACCGACGTATGTTCACCAACCCACGGAAGAAACTGATATTCCGGAAGTAACGACGGAAGAAGTGCTCGTAACCCTGAACAAAATGGGTGACAATAAGGCACCAGGATTAGACGGCATCCCCAACATAGCGTTGAAATCCGCCATCCGAGCGAACCCTGCCACCTTTGCGGCGATGTTCACCATGTGTCTGAAGAAGGGTGTCTTTCCAAATATGTGGAAACGACAGCGACTAGTTCTTCTACTCAAACCAGGCAAGCAACCGGACCAACCATCAGCATATAGACCATTGTGTATGCTCGACTCCATGGGCAAGATACTCGAGAGGATAATCGTCAACCGCCTGCAAGACACTCTGGAAGGCCCGTATGGCTTATCCGATGCGCAATTTGGTTTTAGACGAGGCAAATCCACCGTTGACGCGGTTAAAACGGTCATGGATATTGCGCGCGATGCTACTAGTGGAACAAGGTGGAGATGGGGCGACAAGAAATACTGCGCGGTAGTAACACTTGACGTGAAAAACGCCTTTAATACAGCAAGCTGGCCCAGCATAATAGAAGCACTCACGATGATCCGGACACCGACGTATCTTATACGAATGATCGTCAATTACTTCGAGAATAGGTTATTGTTGTATGACACCGATGATGGCGTCAAGCAGTATTGCGTTTCACGAGGGGTGCCACAGGGCTCGGTACTGGGCCCGGCCCTTTGGAATGCCATGTATGACGGAGTATTGAGGATCGGACTTCCGGCGGACAGCAAACTAGTTGGCTACGCGGATGATATTGCGCTGGTAGTAGTCGCCAAAACTATAGCTGAAGTACAGCAGCTGTGCAATGAATCCATAATGCTAGTCATGAGATGGTTGCGCAGCGCACAACTAAAACTAGCAGCCGAAAAAACAGAGGCGGTTCTCTTGAGTACTCGGAAAATACGAGAGACATTCACTTTTAAAGCTGGCGACCACGAAATAACCTCCCAGCCGCACATCAGATACCTTGGCGTACGTATCGACACCCGAATGTCCTTTAAAGATCACCTGGCTGCGGTCAATGACAAGGCGGCAAAAGTAGGCGGTGCGTTATCACGCATTATGGCGAATCTTGGCGGACCACGCGCTAGCAGAAGGAAGTTACTGGCAACGGTTACTACTTCCATCGTACTTTACGCAGCACCGATCTGGGTAGACGCAACCTTTAAAGCCACGTACATGTCTGGCATCAGGGCGACATACCGCTTAAGTGCATTACGAGTAGCCAGTGGCTTTCGTACAATATCTGACGACGCGATATTGGTTATTGCAAGCATGCCCCCAATAGATATCCTAGCGCGAGAACTCAATCGCATATACACAGCGGGTGCTAGGGCATCGAAAGCGGACGAAAGGCGGTGCAGCGTAAATGAATGGCAACAAAGGTGGAACACATCGGAGAAGGGAAGATGGACGTTTGCCCTGATCCCTCACATTGAGGTCTGGATCAACCGCAAACACGGAGAGGTAGATTTTTATCTCACGCAGCTGCTAAGCGGGCATGGATGCTTTAAGCAATACCTTCACCGCTTCAAACATGAGGACGATCCTTTCTGCCCTCAGTGCCCCAATGAAATCGAAGACGTTCAGCATGTCCTGCTATGCTGCCCACGCTTCGCTAACGAGAGAGGCTCTATCGCGGAAGTCTTCGGTGAAGCCCCAACGACAACCAACCTTGTGCCCCAAATGTGCGATTCACCCGGAAAATGGGAAGTTGTACAAACGGCGGCAGCACGGATCATGACGGCACTCCGGTGGATTGAGCGCCAACGCGCTGCGCGACGACGCGAAATCTTGGGCTCAGTGGCCCAACCCCATAACGAACAGTAACGGACTTGACAGACCAACAACAGACGATTGAGCTTTAATGCTCAGACGGCCTCCCGACGAAATACTTAGCGGTAGTTCCGGGAGGAACTTTCCGTCGGACAAGGGGAGATGTTTAGCGGGTTAAAGTCTCGCACTGACCTCGGCTTTTGATGCTTTTACTCCTCGTTAAAAAAAAAAAAAAAAAAAAAAAAAAAACTTACAAACACACGCACAAACGCACACGACATGGATGATTTGCCTGCCACATGCCTTGTGCACAACTGCAAGGATATGCAAGGCTACCGAGATGCCGTTACCATTGCAGCGCAACAGACGTAAGTGCAGTGTTTGCCGAAAAGCTGCGCAAAAGTAGCACAAGTGTTACAGGAAGTGCGCCAAGGTAGCAAGCGAACAAGTGACGCTGCAACGGCAGCAACACACCGAGTGTCGAGGGAAAGTATCGTAAGTAACACAAGTACGTAGATGCGGAAGGACGGAAGGACATTATTTAGTTAAGGTATTAGCAAGCTTAATAAAATGCTGAGAATGGTGGGGATTAATTAAATTAGGCAGACACGAAGGCAACAACTCGAACAACTGGCGCTGGATTTTTGCATGGCTGGCGCAGTTGGTTGCTTGTGTGAGTGTGTGTGCGTGAGTTATAGTAAAACATGATTATGCGCGTTAAAAACGAGCAACACGTGTAAGTAAATGCAACTGAGATGGAAAATCGCACGAGTCAAGGATTGCAGTTTCAATTAAGTAGAGAATTTTAGTGCCGATGGCTAACTATCAGATACACACTCACACATACACGTACCACTTTTAATTGGTTGTTATTTTAATTTTTTTGCTACAATAGTTTTAACTGGTTTTTACTTTACTTTAAAATTTTCTGACCACATTTTGTGGTGCTTGATTTTTACAACTATTTTCCATAAGTTTTCAATTTACCTCAAATGAACGTGTCGGTCGCAGACCTGTCTGCATGTTATGAAAATTCATAGAAATTTCTTGAATATCCTTCTACATTATGTTGAAAAATAAATATAAAAGTGAGATATAATATGAGAGATAATATTAAGAGTAGCTTAGTAGGTTTTACCAACCTTTTTCGGCACTAGAAACACGGTTCTTTTGGTCTGAGATGATGGGAAGCATAAGCTTCATTCAACTGTAGCGAATCTCAACCTGCGGATCTAACACGTTGGTCGTAGTATCCCATTTGTTAATAATAGAAGTGATGGCAGCAGATAATGAGTGAAAGAACAGCCTCAGAGTCCATAATGGCTAAGAAGTCTGGGGACTCGTTTCCCGTAAATCTTACGTGGTCCGGGACTCCAGTGAGATTCAATCAACAGAAAGCATGGAACAGAAATCATGGTAAAGGACTATTCAAGGCCATGAACGCAGTTTGGCTGCCGCTATAGACCCAAATTGACCTTCATCTCTACCAACTTTCCATAACAAAGTTCATTGGATCAAATATCAGATACACCTTTGCCTGAAGCATAGTTGCTTGCTAAGAAAGAAAGTAGTAGTAGAAAGAACCGTCGACGCCCACTTGATTCGACGTTGATACGAACCACAGCTGTATACTTGTTTTGTTCTGAGACTGTTCGTGAATATTCGAAACCAGTGTTTGCCACGCTAATTCAGAATTTAAGTCTCAAGCAACAACATAGTTCATCGTTTTTCTAGTACCACAATTGACGGCATAGAGTCAAAGGACATTGCCATGATCAAAGAATCCATATCGATGCCAGCACCCTTGTCCAGAGTTCCACCATACTTTTGACCACGTTGTATCAATCTCCGAATGACCTTGGGGGCCTCTCCTCGTATCAAAACACGAGACTTAGTAGTTGTTCAAAGTTTTCACGCAGAAACTGCACTTAATCCCTTTGGAGACGGAGTTTATTTTTGAAAACCAAAATACTCTTGGAGGAAGTGTTCCATACTCACAAATTTTAAAAAAATTATTTCATCCGTGGCACATAATTCGAACAAATATTTTGTGCACATCATAAGATCTGACACCTTGTTTTGAGGGGCATTAAAAACTTGGTGGAACGCATTATCCCAGTAGTCCCGAAAGTGTTCAATACATATTGAAAGGTAACTTGAGTAGAAATTATGGCCCGCAATAGATAAACGAAATAATTTTTTGTTAAGTTTCTTAGGTTAGGTTAGGGAAAGATGGGTCACCATACCACTCGGAGATCAAAATAGCTCATTGTGAATCCGTTCTTAAATTGCTCTGGAGCTAACCAACACTCTTAATCCAGATAAGTCGAAGGTCGTATATCTAACTATATCTACATGTCAGGGCATCGGTTAGAAAATTTAAAGCACAGTTGCCGCAGTACCTTCAAACAGGTGTACTACATGTAGTACGGCCGGCATATCTGGGTTAATCTGGTTAAACTGGTTAATCAGTTTGATCTTTTAATAACAGAGAGGTGATCCTAAATTTCGATTCTGTCAGGAATCTTGATCCCAAAGTACGGAGATGGCGAAACATTTCTTAAACTTTCCAAAATACAGGTCAGGGCTCTACTAAGATACTCTTCAAGCTCTGGTAAGTATATTTATAGATCTCTACGGTTACTCCTAACGTCAAGGACGTCGATCTCGTAATGCTTAGAGTTAGAACGGAGGCTTTGAGGTCAGCCAGTTTTACCCTAATTATTCCTAAGGCTTCTAGTTTTGTTACTTTTGTAAAAACAAGCGGCAGTAGTTGTGGTGTATTGACGCAATATTTGTTCAGAAAAATAAGTTGAAACTATATACAAAATATGTTGGGAAGAAGCTGACTAATTGGTCTATTTGGGATAGGAGGAAGAAGGGGTATATTTTTTATAAAATTATATATTTTTTATAAAATTATATCCAGCTAGATGACCAGACGTACTTACCGGTCTGATAGTTTCTCATACAAATCACTCCTTAGCCATTATAAGCAGCTCCAAATTCAATACACCTCAACCCCTCGTCCAATGCGGAGCATTGAAAATCCACTTCCAATGCGCCTGCGATAGCAAATGAACTTCGTTCGTCTCTACGCTTCTTCAGCCCTCACTGCGAATGGACACCAAACTACGCACTCAACTGGCTGGCAAAGTTCACCTGCCAGCCATACTAATAAGCTTTTTATAATGTTGCCTTCAAACTTGCATAAACTGTGCGCACTGTAAGCGCCTTGTCGTGTACCTTGTCGCACCTACTCAGCTTTTCTTTGGCGCGCTTTATTAAAAGTCCTGGCGTTGGCGCTCGTGTAGGAAGTGCTGCCACTTGCACTCGGTGGCCGCTGTGCGCCCGAGCATATTTAAAATCGTTAAGGATTAAGTGAGTTCTGACGGCGGCGCGCACTGTGCATGCGTGCCGGCTGTTGCTGTTCCTGAGCTGGCTGACTGGGTGGTGTTCGGGTAGTTACGAGTAGAACAACTGCCGTGCAGCACACAGTGCAACTTTGCAGTCCATTCTTCCATTTCCATCCACGCACACCTTCACAGTTTTGGTTAGAAATTGCACCACATGGTCCAGAGCTGAAAATTTTGCCAAAACCTGTGCTGCTTCTTATTTTGCCGTAAACTCTGTAAATAGTGTTAATGTTATTGTTGGTGTTGTTGGCCAAAGACTTTTATGTTGGCAAAAGTCAATGGTCAATTTGCTCAAGATTTGTGCGTCTACCAAAATGCAGGACCAATGCACAGTGCAGAGTTTAGATTAAATCTGTGGCAAAAAATTAAGAAATTGTTTGAAATTGGAAAAACAAATAAACAAAAACCTTTTATTAATATAGGGTTTTCCAACAAGAGGTGTTATTTTGAATCACCCGGTATTTCGGTAGCTGTCACTTTTGAAGCTTTTATTCTTTGACATTTGACAAGTAGAAACTACGCCATTACTAAAAATGGAACGATATACGCTTCAACAACGCATTGAAATTATTAAAATTCACTACAAAAATGGTGAAAATCTTGATCCGGAATTCCATCGAAAAATCATCTTGACTGATGAGGCCCATTTCCACCTCGGTGGTTACGTTAACAAGCAAAATTGTCCCATCTGGGGCTCGGAAAACCCAAGAGTTATTGTTGAGAAGCCTCTCCATCCTCAACGTGTGACTGTTTGGTGCGGTTTATGGTCCGGCGGCGTCATTGGACCTTACTTTTTCGAAAATGAGGTTGGATCAACAGTTACGGTGAATGGATTGCGCTATCGAGAGATGATTAATGATTTTTTATGGTCGGAGTTGGATGGTATTGATCTGGACAACGATTACTTTCAACAAGACGGCGCTACGTGCCACACAAGCAACGAAACCATTGCTCTTTTACGGGGAAAGTTTCCGGACCGTGTTATCTCTGGAAAAGGTGATCACAATTGGCCACCGAGATCTTGTGATTTAACACCTTGCGACTTCTTCCTTTGGGGCCACGTGAAAGATAAGGTGTACGCCAACAGCCCAGCGTCGATTCAAGACCTCAAAGATAGAATTCGTGAGGCTATCGAGGACATAGGGCAGCCACCTTGCGATTTGGTTATGGAAAATTTCATGAAAAGGATATGGTCCTGTAACCGTGGTCGTGGTGGCCATTTGGCTGATGTTGTTTTTCATTATTAACGAGGAAGGTCTTTATTATGAAATAAACATCCGATCATTTATCTCCAAAAATGGCATTTTTCTTTGAATACCAAAATAACACTTCTTGTTGGAAACCCCTATATTAATAACAAACTTTCAATTAAAAAAATTAATAATGTTAGTATCTTTTTGCAACACAAAAAACAAATAAAATAAACTATTGTTTTTATCATTAAAACAAAATAAAAGAAAATTAAAAGCAAAACTTTTCAATTTGAGAGTTCGAAAAAATGAACTTTAATTGCTTAAAAATTTAAATGACATAAATATTTTAAAACAAAAAAAAATATTTTTTCAAATTTAAAAAACAAATTGTACAGAATTGGTTTTAATGTTTAAAATGGATAAAAAACAATTAAAAACAAAAGTTTTCAATTTGAGAAACAAAAATTAATAAAACCTAAAACAAAAGTTTGAAATATTAAACTTGAATTATTTAAAAGTTTAAATTGTAAAACAAAAAAAAATAATTTTTCAGAATTAAAAAACCAATTGTACAAAATATTTGTTTTAATGTTAAAAAATTAATATTAAATTTAAAAAAATTTTAAAATATTCGTTTAATGTTAAAACAAAATAAAAAATATTAAAAACAACAGTTTCAATTTCAGAAAGCAAAATTAACAAAACCCAAGAGCAAAAGTTTCAAAAAAGAAACTCGAATTAAAAATAAAAATAAGAAATTAAAAATTTAAATGAAAAAAATTTTAAAACCAAAAAATTATTTTTTTAATTTAAAAACCAAATTGAACAACTATTTTTTTTATCTTTAACTATAATACAAAAAATTAAAAAAAAATTCAATTTGAGAAAGAAAAATTAACAAAGATTCAAAATACAAGTTTAAAAAATTAAACTTGTATTTAGTTTAAAAAATTAAACTTGTATTTAAGATCTTTTTAATAAAATGTAATTCATTTAAAAAATTAAACTTGTATTTAAGATTTTTTTAATAAAATTTAATTAATTTAAAAATTATTACTTTTGAAATTTTAAAATGAAAAATTTTGTGTTTGATCATTAAAAAGCCATTACAACTTTATAAAGCCATCTAGATGACTTTGATCGATCACAAAGTCGTCAACTCATGCTAAACTTCCAACAACAACTTCAAAATTGTTATAGTAGCGAACTTTTTTTAACACCATTTCAGTATTTGTTCTAAGCAGATGAATGATTTGTTCCATCGGTAACCGCATTTCTCCTGAATAACCAAAACAACCACAGGTCCTCAGTCATTCCACGTTGACACAAAGTTCTACAGTACTGCGGACTATCGAGGGAAGTTCCTTTCTGAATCGTACCACACTACATATTTTGAAAGATTTTTATGGAACAAAACTTTTTTTTTAAACTTCCTGCAATTATAATTTACCTTTTAGATGGCCAGAGTTACTTTAAGAAAAGTATTTATGAGTAAATTATTTCTTAAGTGCTCCAAACTCTCTCTTATTGATTCAAGAGATAGTCGCATTTCACCAAACAATCAGATGATCCCAATCGTTATTTACTATCGAGGACTTTACTGGACTATCGAGGGAAGTTCTCTTCGGAGTCGCATGGAATAATTAAAAAAAAAACATACTATTAAGAAACAAACTTTTTTCTGCCCAAAAAAATTAAAAAATTAATTAGTATAAAATTAATGTAATAATAATTGAAAACTAATTAGTAATTTATATATTCGATCCATATTTATACGACGATGCGACACGGTGCGGCATTGCATTAGCACAACTACAGTGAAGTATTCCGTTCCGCTTCTCTTATCTATTCCAGCTATTGCCAACAGTGTACTGCCATGGAATTCCAGCTTTGCCGTATTCCTCTGGGACTTTTAAATCCTTTCTATTTAATTTCGTTTTGTTTTTCTTTGCTTTGTAGCAAAAGTTATAGCCATGCTTTACTAATTAAAAATTGCTAAGTTATGGCGCTGAAATTACGTGCAGAAAAGTAGATTTTCCAGTGAGCGCATTATGCTCGAATACTTTACAAAGATGAAAATTATATGCGGCCTCTAATGAAAGCAATAAACTAGATGTTGCAATTTTTCATGTCGTAATATAGACAATAAAAAAAAATTTATATGTATAGGTTAAAAAATATTCATGAATGTTATATTTAACATCTATATCGGATGTTTTCAGTATTTATTTATTTTTTTTTTATTTATAATAATTTACATAGAAAGAAAATTTTTATATAAATTAAAGTACGCAGCACTGGCTTCAAGGCCTTCAGCCGTGTTTTCAGTATATTTGAATGGTTTTGTACAAATTTGATTAACAGCGAGGAAATCTCTGCCTGTAGGAGTTCTCAAGTAAGTTAAATGTGGTCTTAAGATATTGGATGGTTTTTGAACTTTGAACCTCAAGGTTTTTTTCAAGTTATGCAAGCGACGTTCTGAGAGAATAACTTACAAAACGCCTGGTTTCAGTTATTATAGTAAAAAAGTGATAAAATCATTGACATTTAAACAACTGAAAAGTCTGATGTTTTATACACAGTTAAGGTTTGGTTGGATTAGATTCAGATGGATGAAAAAGGCTATGTGAAGCTACTGACGCCTATTGGATGCATATTTAGGAAGAAGGTGAATCTTTGTACTCCAAACTCAAAAATGTTTCCTAAAGTTTAGTAGATTCGGTAACTTTATTTTCGGCGGCATTGGCCAGGCTCTCGAAGAACCTTGAATTCATGAGACACATTCATTGCCCTAAAAGCACTTAAACGCAGCGGAGACGAACAGGTACAAAGGTTGGAAAGAGTGGCACTCCCAAGGTGGAGTCCACATAGATATTGTAGTGCAACAATCAATCGAACTCTCATTGAACCAGTTTGAGCTCCTTACGAAACCCAGTAGTGAATAGTGTCGTAGAAAGTGTATCGTTTCTAGGTTTTCTGGAAGATATTAATCTATGTATGACTGAACAATAGTTGCCAATTCACAAACATACAACCTCTGGCACAGTTGTCGGCTTTAGCTCCGATTAGCAGCCATGCAGAAGGCGACTCAGTGGCCTTTTGAGAACAGTCCGAAGTTTTTGAGTACTTAAGTTGCTTTTGTTGTTTTAAAACTAGTTCAAGCCTGTAAATTTCAATCAAACTTTTCTTAGGCTGCCATCAATCTATAGACATCAGATATTTTTGGTATCTTTTTATTTTTATTCACCATATTTTTGGTTTAGTCTGTGGATTCATTCCCTGCTATGATTGAAGACCGGGATTCCAGCAAAGATATGCAATGTGTTTGGCTATGGATTGTAATGAGTTTAGAGTTGCCAGATTATCAGTTTCATCTTGAGATTAAAGTGAACTGAAACAAATCTTCGGGTTTGATGAAAATGTCTTCGATTAACCCTTAACCCTTTCGACCCCGAATCGGACCCTGTGCCTCGATATTACTTTTTGGTAATGATTTACATTAAACATTCGCCTAAGAAGTATGCAAACGATATTTGAAGTCGCGACGCCTCTTTGCTCAAGTTCTACAGCTAGTTTACTTTTGAACAATTTTAGCTTAAAGCGAGTTAAATAAATTTTCTATCAATAGTTTTTAATTATAGAAAAATTATTTAATATCTATGGAAAAATGTAAAATTATCACTTTTTGATTTTATTTAACCATTACTAAAAAAAATGGCTTTGCTCAAACGCGCCCAATTCGTAGACTTCAATTAGAACACAAACTTTCCCTAATATCGCTGCAAATTATTGGAAATTATTTTGGGAATAACTTCACTTAATATAAAAAAATAATTTGTTTTCATTAGGAATATTCAGGAATATTGATTGGTAGGTAAGGTTACGTAGGTTAGGGTGGCAGCTTATGGTGCTCACATAGGCCCGTAGAGCCTGGAAGAGAGAAGTAAATTAGACTCCCAAATGAAACGGGCGATACCGTTCATGTCGATGGTTGACAGGTTTGACAGTTCAATCCGGAAAGAGGCTCTTAGATGAAGGAGTTTCTTAAGAGTCTTTCTTGGTCTTTTGCAAAAATTACCGAGTACCGAACGAAGTAACAATCTCATTGTGAATACCTCTATTATGAATCTCCGGGTTTAAGAATTAAGAAAGATAGTTCATCTAAATGAAATAATTAAGTTAGGGACTACTTAACTACTTTTGACTTAACATTAGAGCAGCTTTAAGGACTTAAATGATCCTGAACTATGAACTTGATAGCCTATTTTTATTAATATTTTTATTACAAAATTCTGCAATGTTTATAGTGAAAAAGCTTTTAATTTAACCCTATGGTACATGATAAATTTTCAAAATTAAATTGAATTAATTTATGTAAGTCAGTATACGAGTTGCAGCGAGAATTAAATGTGCAAAAATTTCAAACCTGCCATGACTTCTATATCTTAAGTATTAAGTAATATGAAAAAAAATTAAAAAATTAAAAAACAAAATCAAAATGTGCGGCATTAGTTGCAGCGGAGGACGGAGTGCACTTTATTTTAAGGACATGAGCTGTCTGCAGTAATTTGCAGCAAACCAAGAGAAAAAACTAAAACGTTTACACCAACTGAACTAAGCGCACAAACAAAATGCATCTGTATGAGTTTCTATGGGTGCGCATTTGTTTTTGTATGTGTTGCGTGTCAATGTGTGTAGGAGTATTTTTAGAATGTTTACATTCGCGCCCTTAATGTGTTAAGTAAGTGGAAAAATATCCAATGACAACCTCAGACACACTAACACACACACACACACTCATACAGAGGGACATACTGGCAAGCACACTAAACATAGACATTTATACTTGTGGCTGTGCCGCTTGCAGTAGCAGCAGCAGCTGGCTGATGGTATGTGGTGCCGCACACAAAAACAAAAAAAAGGACTAAGAAAAAATCAAATCACAACACGCCAGGCGTATGAACCAACCAGCCAGGCGAGGAGCGCGCCATCGCCACCAAGTTGCAGCACTTCTCTCACTCTGTTTGACGAGTTTTCAACACACACATACATATATGAAAAGTGCACTGCTGCACATAAGTGTGGGGGGAGTGAGTCTCTGTGTGTGTGTGTGTGTGTAAGGCGCTCATTATCGCTGCGCTCGCATGCGAACAGGTTGAACTGGATGGGCTTCGGTCTGGGCGCTTAGCGAAATGTTCTCCCATTGCTGCAACTGTTCTGGCTGTGTTTGTAGTTGCTTTTCTTGCAGTTGGTTTTGTGAATGTTGTCGTTTATTTGGCAACAAGTTCCAACTGAAGATGTTATTATTTCTTTTATTTTTCCATTTACGTTCTTGCAATTTCTTGTTGTATTTGTTGTTGTTTTCTTTTTAATGTTTGCATTACAGCCTTAACGGATACATTGCGCTAAATTCTTTGCCGCTTGCGTTGCCTATTCGGTGTATGTTACTGCTGTCGCTGCATTCACGTGCACTTGAGCTCACTTGTGCACACATGTGGCACATTTGTTGGGCCGCGAACGTATGGTAAATGTTTGTCTGTCCATGTGTTCGTTCGTCTTTCTGTATGTTTGTTTGTTGGTCTTGTAATTTATAAAATGCGATTCAGGACACGCAATGCGATTCACCATTAACATTTTGCGACAATCCGGCACATTGCAATGCGATGCGGCGCATTATCGTCGATTTGGTTGGGTGTTTGTGTGTGTTTCGAATATATGTAAACACGTGTATGTGTGTTTGTTAGTGAGCTGGTGGCCGCAATTTGTAATTGCGACTATATGACGCGACTTAATGAGCGGCATCAAGTGCGATTATTTGTTGTTGGTTTTACAATTCATACAGGATTCCTAGCCAAATGGATGTGGCAGTGCAGGACGCTTAGAGCATTCTGAATAACAAGATTTGCCAACAGTTTTTTGGAGCATTTAAGCACTTTACTGTTAAGATGTGTGACCATTAGTTCAAGGATTCAACTCCCAGTTGTGTGAAGCTACATAAAAAACGCTCCAATGTCCATTTGCCTGAAGCTTTGCTTCGAAGTACAGCACAACAATTGACAGCAGCGCGACTGGCGAAACGGCGACCGCGTCAAAGATGAATTCAATTCTCCGGCATACGGCAGCACGGCAGATTGTGTCGCTGATAAATGAGCGCAGAACAAATAAACCAATGCAGCACAAACACACACACATACAGAGACAACAAACGCAGCACTCGACCAGACGCCAACCGCGTCTCTTGCCGCCTACGCTGACGAAGAATAGCAACATGGCGCAGCGCGTCACTGTCACTGTGTGTCAGAATTGTCAGTGCGGACATAAATGATAACAGTCGCAAAGCGCTGATTCATTTACTAAATATTTGCATAGGCCATGTCAATGGCGTCAAAGGCGAAACAATGCGCCACACTCGACGCTGAACAGTGAACAGTGAACGCTGGACAGTTGGCAATGGAGCGCCGGCAGCATTCATGCGAGTGTGTGGCCAAAAGGATTGACGCACAGTACACAATGCAATACATGCAGCAACACATACACACATATACATGTACATGTATGTGTTTTTGTGTGCATGTGTGCGTAGGCAAATACATTGGTTGGACAAGTTGATTGGATGGATTTTAAGCGTGCGAAATGATATGAAAGCCGGAATGGCCCGAATCGGCCGAATTGCTGTTACGCTGCTGTGTCAGCAACGCACACATACATATTTGTTTATATGTATATTGCATGCGAGCGTGTGTGGCCAACTGAAAGTGGCAACAAAAACAACAACAACAACTACTGTCATTGTTGTACGTTGACAACGACAACAGCAACATCATTGAAACGCTGCGCATGGGGTCAAGATTTATGAGTGACGCATGTCAAAGGCTTAAATTGTTTGTATGCATTCTCGTCTGTATACGATTGCATATGTTTGTGTTTGTGTACTTATTTGAATTTATACACAGAATTTTATAATCAAGAGATAAGCCTGAAAGATGTACAATTCATAAATAAAGCCAACCTTGAAGTGAAAAAAAAATCACTTCAACGAAACAATAACAACAAAATTACAAATGCTGTTCGTCAATGTGGCCATGTCTGAAGAAGGATTTATTTAAGCCACACACATCAAAGACAAACAATTTGCAAAATGTAATATGGCTAATAATTCCATCAAAGGGTACAAAATAAATAATTAAAAGTTTGATTTTTTTTATAATTTTTGTAAAATTTGGGTTTTTAAGTCTTAATGAAACAAATGATGTCTTAAACTGACTTTAGGAACTTACAATGTATTTGAAAACCTAGCTTTTTTGTAAAAAAATAAAAAAAAAACGAAAAAAATTACATAATTTTTTAAAGAAATTTTCTAACAGTTTTTATCAAATTTTCATTGCTTAGAATCGTTTTCAAAGTCCTTTCTTCTTTTCTTTTCCTAAATGTTATAAAATTCGCAAAATTCGTCAATATTTATAAAATATTTTTTTAGACTTCTGTAGAATTTTTTTAAAAGCTCAAGTCAACTTAACATTGTTTGGACTATTTTTCGTATTTGTCATAACTTTAAAATTTTCTAATACATATTTTCTCTTATAGCTATTAACTTTTTGAAGCTTATAATCTTTCCAGTATACTTCAAAATAGCGGTAAAATTTTTTTAAAGAAATTTTCTGACAATTCTGTTCAAATTTTCATTGCACAGATTCTTTTTGGTATTCCTTTCTTTTTTTGTTTTCTTAACCCTTTCCGATATGAAAATAAGCCCGTTCTGTATGAATTGTATGGGCTGTAGTCCAATATATTGGACATTGTGACTGAAAGGGTTAAATCTTCAAAACTTGCAGCTCGATGCAATATTTGTGTTGATTCCTTTGGAGTTTTTCTAGCTATCAACTTTTTGATGCTTAGAATTTTTCAATATTTCTGTATACTACTTCAGTATACTTCAAAAATTTCAAAATGTCCAAATCTGGCGAATTTAAATGATTTATTTGGACATTTTCTGACAGCTTCAATTATTTCTTAGACTCATTTTCGTAATTTCTTGGTATTCAAGTATTGTGGTTGACTACTGCAGAATTTCACTGACAATTTTCATACAATTTTGGTATTCAAAAACGACAAAATTTGCAAAATTGTCGAATTTAAATGATTCAGAAGTTTCCTGATATTTTCAATTATTTCTTAGACTCATTTTCGTATTCTATTCGTATTTCAATGTTGTGGTTGACTTCTTCAGAATTTTACTGACAGTTTTAATACAATTTTGGTATTCATCAAAGTTTTCAAATTTTAATATTTTTTTGATTTCTTTAGAATTTTTCTAAAAGTTTAAATAAACTTTTCATTGCTTAGACTATTTTTCGAATTTGTCATAAATCTTTAAATTTTATGTTTAAATTTGAGATTTCTAATAATTTTGTTAATTTTTCAAAGTTTTTTTGTCAGTTCTGATCAACTTTTCATTGCATGAACTCTTCTGAACTCTCCTGACAATTTCAATACAATTTTGGTATTCATCAAAGCCTTCAAATTTCAATATTTTTCGAATTTGTCATAAATCTTTAAATTTACAAACCAATCTAATGATTTTGTTGCTTTTTCAAATTTTATTGTCGATTCTGATCAACTTTTCATTGCTTGAACTCTTCTTTGCACACTTTTAGAATCTCTACCTTACTACTTTTATAGACACAACGTGAAACCGATAAATGTATCGAATATTTTTTAAATTTCTAGAAACATTTTCTGACAGTTTTGATAAACTTTTCATAATTTGAACTCTTTTTGGTTTTCTTTAAAAATATTCGAAATTGGATTAAAACAACATTAGAATTCTGATAGACACAACTTTATGTCTGTCAGTATAGCCAACATTAGTATTGATTTAGTCAGAATTTTTCTGACAGTCCAGTTGAATTTTTCATAACTTGAACTCATTTTTGGTTTTTTTAAAATATTTTTGAATTTCTTAAACATAGCTTTCTGCTTTTATAAACACAACTTTGCATCTGTAATTGTATCTAATATTTTTATTGAATAAATCAGAATTTTTCTGACTGTCAAGATGAACTTCTTGTTACTTGAACTCATTTTGGGTTTTTAAAAAGCATTTTAAATTTCTTTAACAGAGTTTTCTACTCTCATAGACACAACTTAGTATCTGTAAATGTATCCAATAGTTCTATCGATTTAATTCGAATTTTTCTGACATATTTAATCACCTTTTTCTAAACTTAACTCTTTTCCCAAAATATTAAAATATTGTTTACTTTACTTACTTTGCGTACTTTACTTCAGTGCTTTTAAAAACACAACTTGAGATCTCTAAGTGTTGCAAATATTTTTTCTAATATCTTCACAAGTTCCCTTACAGTTTTGATCATCATTTCAGTACATAAACTCTCTTTAGTTTATTTCGAAAATATTTCAAAATTTCTTTAACACAGCTTTCTACTCGTATGGGCTCATCTTGGGATCTGTAAGTGTATTTGAAAAATTTTTTGGGTATCTAGAATATTTCTCTGACAGCTTCAATTAACTTTTCACTACTTTTGCTTGTGCTTTTTTTATTTTAATTTTTCAAAGCAAATTATTGATAAACACAACTTCACTGCCCTTATGGACACAACTTGGGATCTCTTAGTGTATCTAATATATTTGTTGATTTTTTCAGAATTTTTGACAGGTTTGGTGAACTCTTTATCACTTAAACTCTCTTTGGTATATTTACAAAATATTTCAAAAATAATTCAACAGAATTTTCTACTCTTCTGTATCAGCATTTTTTATACCTTTTTTTCAATTATTTCTGACAATTCTAAGCCTTGTGACTGAAGCCTTTCTTCAGTATTCTTGGAAAATCTTACAAATTCATTAAACTCATTTTTAATTTCACTGCTTGTCATTTGTACATCGATTCAAAGTTGTTGCAAAGTGTTTTTCATTTTTCTGCATTTTTAACGTTTCAGCAAAAACACTTATAAAACACTTTTTTATTATTCTTTAAACAAATATTATTAAATTATAAAACTTAATTAATAAAAAAAATTACATTCATAACATTGAGTGCCTGGTTTTATATAAACAAAATGTATTTGTATCTACAAACAAACCTTAGAAATGTCCACGTTTAGAACTCATAACAAAAATAATCTAATGGCTTTCGTGTATTTATTGACTGACTACTCCACTGACTACTCGAACTTTTTAAAATCTTTCCAATATTTTAAAGAATTTATGAACACAACCTTATTCGCCGTTTGGGCAACAATCTGCTTCCAATGTCAGAACATGAGCACTTCTGAGTTTTTAAATTTGTTCTCTTACTTTTTTAATCACCTTGTATTACAAGATGTTTAAAACTTTCTACGAACTTTACAAAATTGTTCCAAATTTTTTGTTTGACTTTTCTTCTTCTTTGTCATTACATATCTGTCACTTTCGATCAGCCAAGTCTTAGTCCCACCATCCTCAGCTATGCTTCAAAACATTCTAAGCTACACGGACACTTCATCGTCAGCCTCGTTTTGCTCTCTAATTCCGTTAACTTGTCGTTGCCGCCCACTAGATGCCACATCCGCTTAATCTGGTAATCACATTCGTTATGTCGCTACAGCCAACAGTACATAAATACGGCACATAAATAATATTTTTAGCTTTTACATTCGAAGCAAGTCTTTCAAAAAATACAAAATATAAAATAAATGTATGTGTGTAGTTTGGCAATTAGTTTTATGTTATGTATGCGCCGAGCAGTGCTTTAAATCATGCACTCGCAAATGTCTGTCGGTGCATTCTGAGTATTTATTAAAACTATCGCAATAAAGCGAATTAAATTTGCTGCCTCGACAAACAAACAATTTGCATATATTTACAAATGCACACACATGCAAAAATACATGTATGGTATGGTTGAGTATTTATATGTGTGCGTGTGTGTGTTTGTGTGTCTCGATTCAGAAGTGCCACTCCAACGCTCGCCGCACAGCAATACAAATGGCCTGTTGTAGGGTTTAATCCCTGATTTACGGCTTATGGCATGTCGCTGCATATGGTCAGCTGCTTTACGGCGACAAGCATGTGGCAGGGGCGACACTGGCAAATGCAAACAGCATAAAAAATGTGTTTTCAAATAATTTTTTCCATTCTTGGAATTCATTTTTATGTTTTAGCACAGCTTCATGTTTTCAAATTTATGTAAATGCTGCAAATATTCATAAAGTACTCGTAAGCGCGCGTTTCTAGTCATATTTTATAATGCGAAATGCAGTGTGTCATCTAACATGGTCGAGTTTATTTGGAATTGTGAAAAGTTATTCACTGTGGCGTAATTTACTTAAAAACCAATGTTCATTTACCAAAGCGAATGGAAGAAAAAAGACAAAAGCAGATTTATTTGAAGTAAATATCTTGTTTCATCATAATTTTGTTTCCACGGACTGATAACTAAGTCTATGTGCTTAACTAACTGAGTAAAAAATAATCAACAAACTTGCTTTTTTCGATTACACTGCACAACAAAATCAAATTTTTTTAAATAAAAAGGTTTTGGCAACGGATTCTGGTAGAGGGGGCCAAAAAAAAATATACGTATATCGGCGTTTTGAGAGTTTACGTCTTTATTTTTTTTTTGGAGTGGTCAAAGTTTTCCCCTTTTTGCACATTCTTATGGTGAATTGGCATACAAAAACCATGTAACCTCACATTTTAGGTATCAGATGTGTTCAGCAATTTGATGTAAAATACTACGAAGAACATTTTTGTGGAACATGTTAACCCTATAGCTACTATTTGTATGGGTAAATTTGACCCTTTTTTTGTAAATTGCCAAAAATGTCCTGTAAAACAGGACTTTTTACGGACAAAATGTACCACGAAAATATTTGCCATAAAATTCTACTATATGTCTCTGAATACATCAAAGCTCAGAAGTTAACTCGAGCGCCGGAATTAAACCAAAACTGAAAATGTGTTTAAGTGTTTATTTGGTACTTATTCAGAATTTGTACTTATTATTTTTTTTTTGTGTTGTGCAGTGTTTTCTCTGTCTCTTTATCATTGAAGTAAAATGTGCTAAGAAGGTTTGAATAATAACACTGTGCAACAAATATCAAAAAATTTCAAAATATATCTTTGTTTGATAGAGAGAAGTATTCAATTTTTTATATCCTGAATTAAGAAAGTTAGAAGGACGAAATTCAAGGACGTAGTAATCCTCAAGATATATTTTTTTCAAAAAAAATATTGAAAATTTGCAAGGATATTCAAGGATAAAGTTTTAAAAGAACATTTTCAATACCTTTTCGTCCTTTTACACCAAAAATTATTTTTTTAAGATTCTAAGGATTTTTCTCTTTCATTTGATACCCATATTGTTATTTTTTAATACGCTCAATTTTTAAAATAATTTCTTGAAATAAACATGTCCTTGAAATTTCAAAGTTCGTTAAAACAAAATCTTGACGTCAGAGAGAAAAACTAAAAATGCAGTTTTATTACATTTTGCCCCTAAATTAGCGAGTATATTTTTCGTGTGTAAAATTTGTTGTCGCACGGTGTAATATATACTTGATCCTTGATAATTTACTCCAGTCCTTTCAGTATATGATAATCCTTGGAGAGCAAAAAATGCTGCAGATGCCCTAAAAGCACCGAAACTTGAAAGAAATAATATGTGAATAGAAAACTTATTCATGTTTAACCCATTTCGTTCCTTTGATTCGTTAAGGATGTTAACGAATGTTTGCATTTTTTTTATTACAATAAACCTATTTAATCTAAAGTCTATGTGTTTTATATATACTTAGATCTATTAGCTTTCTAATAAAATACTTGTTTGCGCTGCCACGCCTTTCCTATTAAAGTTAAGCGGGCACTGATAAAAACTTCAAATATGGACTTTGTTTTTCTAATTCCTTTAAAATGATTAAATTTAACCCGATTTGTACAAAACTAACACAGAATGATTGAGAAATTGGCGCACTAATTTTGAATTATAATAAATATTTTTTGCGCTGCCACGCCCTCCCCATTAAAGTTGGGCGGGCACTGATGAAAACTTCAAATATGGACTTTGTTCCCAAAATTTTTTAAAATTAATAAATTTAACACGATTTGTACAAACTTAACACGGGATAGTTGCAAAAATACTATACTTATTTTGAAGTATATTTAAAAACTTATTGGCTTTCTAATACAATATTTGTTTGCGCTGCAACGCCCTATTAAATTCCCTATTCCCTATTAAAGTTAAGCGGGCACTGAGAAAAACTTCATATATCGACTTTGTTTCTAAATTTTTTTTTAGTTATTAAGTTTAACCCGATTTGTACAAAGCTAATACAGAATTGCAAAAATATCGCACTAATTTTGAATTATTATAAATATTTTTTTGTGGTGCCACGCCTTCCCTATTAAAGTTGAGCGTGCACTGATAAAAACTTCAAATATGGACTTTGTTTCTAAAATTTTTTAAAATTAATAAACTTAACCCGATTTGTACAAAGCTAACACAGAATAATTGAAAAAATGCTGCATTAATTTTGAATTATAATAAATATTGTTTTGCGCCTCACTAATTTTGAATTATAGTAAGTTTTTGTTAATCTGCTAACTCCTCGCATATAAACTAAAACCTGTTTAGCAAAGTGTTGTCCATGAAAATCAGTAAAACTTCCATTTGAATTTTTATCGATTTCTCAAATCTGTCTTTATATATGTATATTCAATTTAACGGAACACTAATAACCCTGCACACGACTTTTGGACGCCTTTGGCCAGCTAGTTTGGCAGTTAAGCGCCGGAACTGCGGAATTAATGCATTTTTATGATGCGAGAGTTTGAAAATACTTTGATGTTATTATTGTCAAGATTATTGCCAAAAGATTTTTATGAAAATTCGCACACAAATCTCACACAAACACACCATACGTATATATGCACATAACGGTATGTATGTAGCTATGTATGAGTGCATACGTTTGTAAGTGAAGCAGTGTTGATGCTGACAATGCGATACGCATTGTTGCTGTCTGTCGGTGTCGTTGTAAAAGTTTACAAGTGAGCGATCCAAATCTGAAAGCACCGCGACGGCAGGAATATTGCAGCAACGAACACAAGGCGGGCAGACGAACGAGCGGGCCGCATATGCGTGTGTCGTGCGTAATCAAAAGTTTAGACAGAATGCTTAACGGCCAGCGAGGCGGCCAAGTAGCCAAACAGTTAGCGAGGTTGGCAGCCGAGCGCGCAGTGGAAGCTGGCGGCAGCATACATACATCTTAACAGCTGCAGCAACAACAAAAACAATAAAACCAACAACCGCAACAACAGCAGCGCCCAAGCGCAGCAAGGCTCCACTTGGACAAGCGTCAAGAAAACGCAAAAAGGAAGTTGTCGCGCACTCACACACATACAGACACATACATCACACATATGCGTTGGCAGAGTCACACACACACACACATATGCACAAAGTGATGCAGCAATAAAATGTGAAACAATAAAAAGAAATTGCGACAGCAGCAGCGGGATACTTTACACAAAAACGAACACGAAGAAGAAGAAAATTAGAGTATACAGTTAGCAAGAAGAAGCAACAGCAGCAGCAAAAGTCGGTGCAGCGCGACACAACGCGCCAGCAGCTAACGCACAAGTGTGCGTGTATGAGAAGTGCCGGCGTGCGTGTGAGGGACTCTGTGTCTGTGTGTGTGTGTGAGTGTTGGCCGTTGGCGGCAGGAAGGTAGCAGCAAGTGTCCAAGGTCCAAGGACTTTTGTGCTAACTGCTGTGCTTGTTGTCGTTGTAGTTGTTGCAGCTGCCACTATGCCCCTGCTCTATCAAATTTTGATATTGCCGCCATTTTTGTCGCTGCTGCCGTATGTTGTTGCAGTTGTTGTAGCTGCTGCTGTTCACTTTCCGTTTGCAATGAAATTCGCTGCCAAATGTTGCATTTATTTTGTGAGTTTCCGCCGGGGCAACATGACGGACGGAAGAAAGCACCACAACAACAACAATTACAACAACAACATGTGCGAAAAAAATAGAAATGTAGCGCAACTACTACATACAACATTGTATGTTGCCATGCCACATGCTGCAAAACACAAACACCAACATGAGGATGTCTAGAAATTCACACACACATACACACACAAACACTGCACTCACACATTTGCGCGCATGGCGCATCTAATGCACACAGCCATGTAGAAAAGCGCATACAGGGTGATTCATTGAGTTGATGGAAAGCGATAAGCCACAAGGGAACATTTGGCTCACTTTTAACTAAGCACAGGTTTTGGAAAACAAGTCAGAAATGATCAGTGATCAGTCAAAAGACGATTCAGCTGGGGTGTCATTTTCTAAACATTAAACTATTCTAATCTAATCTAATCTAATCTAATCTAATCTAATCTAATCTAATCTAATCTAATCTAATCTAATCTAATCTAATCTAATCTAATCTAATCTATTCTAATCTAATCTAATCTAATCTAATCTAATCTAATCTAATCTAATCTAATCTAATCTAATCTAATCTAATCTAATCTAATCTAATCTAATCTAATCTAATCTAATCTAATCTAATCTAATCTAATCTAATCTAATCTAATCTAATCTAATCTAATCTAATCTAATCTAATCTAATCTAATCTAATCTAATCTAATCTAATCTAATCTAATCTAATCTAATCTAATCTAATCTAATCTAATCTAATCTAATCTAATCTAATCTAATCTAATCTAATCTAATCTAATCTAATCTAATCTAATCTAATCTAATCTAATCTAATCTAATCTAATCTAATCTAATCTAATCTAATCTAATCTAATCTAATCTAATCTAATCTAATCTAATCTAATCTAATCTAATCTAATCTAATCTAATCTAATCTAATCTAATCTAATCTAATCTAATCTAATCTAATCTAATCTAATCTAATCTAATCTAATCTAATCTAATCTAATCTAATCTAATCTAATCTAATCTAATCTAATCTAATCTAATCTAATCTAATCTAATCTAATCTAATCTAATCTAATCTAATCTAATCTAATCTAATCTAATCTAATCTAATCTAATCTAATCTAATCTAATCTAATCTAATCTAATCTAATCTAATCTAATCTAATCTAATCTAATCTAATCTAATCTAATCTAATCTAATCTAATCTAATCTAATCTAATCTAATCTAATCTAATCTAATCTAATCTAATCTAATCTAATCTAATCTAATCTAATCTAATCTAATCTAATCTAATCTAATCTAATCTAATCTAATCTAATCTAATCTAATCTAATCTAATCTAATCTAATCTAATCTAATCTAATCTAATCTAATCTAATCTAATCTAATCTAATCTAATCTAATCTAATCTAATCTAATCTAATCTAATCTAATCTAATCTAATCTAATCTAATCTAATCTAATCTAATCTAATCTAATCTAATCTAATCTAATCTAATCTAATCTAATCTAATCTAATCTAATCTAATCTAATCTAATCTAATCTAATCTAATCTAATCTAATCTAATCTAATCTAATCTAATCTAATCTAATCTAATCTAATCTAATCTAATCTAATCTAATCTAATCTAATCTAATCTAATCTAATCTAATCTAATCTAATCTAATCTAATCTAATCTAATCTAATCTAATCTAATCTAATCTAATCTAATCTAATCTAATCTAATCTAATCTAATCTAATCTAATCTAATCTAATCTAATCTAATCTAATCTAATCTAATCTAATCTAATCTAATCTAATCTAATCTAATCTAATCTAATCTAATCTAATCTAATCTAATCTAATCTAATCTAATCTAATCTAATCTAATCTAATCTAATCTAATCTAATCTAATCTAATCTAATCAACCCAACTCAACTCAAACCAATAACTCAACTCAACTCAAAATCAACTCACAAACTCAACTCAACTCCAACACATCAACAACAACACAAACAATCTAATCTAATCTAATCTAATCTAATCTAATCTAATCTAATCTAATCTAATCTAATCTAATCTAATCTAATCTAATCTAATCTAATCTAATCTAATCTAATCTAATCTAATCTAATCTAATCTAATCTAATCTAATCTAATCTAATCTAATCTAATCTAATCTAATCTAATCTAATCTAATCTAATCTAATCTAATCTAATCTAATCTAATCTAATCTAATCTAATCTAATCTAATCTAATCTAATCTAATCTAATCTAATCTAATCTAATCTAATCTAATCTAATCTAATCTAATCTAATCTAATCTAATCTAATCTAATCTAATCTAATCTAATCTAATCTAATCTAATCTAATCTAATCTAATCTAATCTAATCTAATCTAATCTAATCTAATCTAATCTAATCTAATCTAATCTAATCTAATCTAATCTAATCTAATCTAATCTAATCTAATCTAATCTAATCTAATCTAATCTAATCTAATCTAATCTAATCTAATCTAATCTAATCTAATCTAATCTAATCTAATCTAATCTAATCTAATCTAATCTAATCTAATCTAATCTAATCTAATCTAATCTAATGTAATCTAATGTAATCTAATCTAATCTAATGTAATCTAATCTAATCTAATCTAATCTAATCTAATCTAATCTCAACCGACAAGTTGATGGTTTCAATGCAACCCTGTAAATTCTAATTCACGTACTATGCACATATCTTTGTATGGCTATGTGTGTGTGTGTGTCACATACGCCGAAAAAAAGAACGTATGCGAAACAGATGCCCCGCAGTTGCAGTTACATATCATAAACTCCGCAACAAAATATATGGCGGAAAACAACAAAAAAAAAAGCGCAAAACACTAGAAAGAACTAGAAATGGCTGGCCAATGCTGCTGGCGTTCAATTGAGCGCGCAGTGCGCAGCAAAGTGCCGCGAAACTTTAAGAAAACGCCACTTGTCGCCACACTCGTGCGCCAAACGCGCACTGGCGGGCGAGGAGGCGCAAACGACGAGCAAAACTGAAAGAAATTGTACACTTGGAAATTTATTGCTTCTGGCGCGTTGCTGAATAAACTTGTGCGTCGACAACTACAACAACAACAACAACAGCAACAACAAGAACACAAGTCTCGTTCCTCTCAATCCGCTCGCACTTCGCAACTGCACTATCGCTGCGAAACCTTTTATTTTTGCTTATTTAAGCGACCATTGACACAGTCACCAAAAACACAAATTCTGTGCATATGTGTTCACTTTATACGACTTTTTGTTGTTGTTGTTGATTTTGTTTTTGTTGTTGCTGTTGTGCGCGCGCGTGTATGCTGTAAAATATGAAATTTATTGCATACATTTTAGATGCTCACAACACACACTGTCACACTCACACATACAAACATCTACACTGACATGCGAGCGTTTTTTGCTCGCTAGAAGCTGAATGGAAACAACAGTGCACATTAATAACAAATTTTATTAGCAAATTGACAGAAGCCACTTTGCACATTTAAAGACAAAGCAAATCCGTGAAGCTATTTCGCTGAATGCCAACACAATGTCCTTGAGTGCAGCAATTGCTAAGTTTTTTATATATTTTTTTTTATTTTATGTTTGTTTTTTTAATATATTTTAAAGAGAATTTTAAATGTGTTATAATGTGTGGTAGAGTGTAGTCTATCTTTGAATTTTCGAGCGGCGGACCCCGAAAGTGTGAGAGAACATAATTAAAGACGCATAAATATGTTTCCGTTTCTGAGCTATTAAAATTTTTGTTTTTAAATCTAGTGATGCAGGGTGAAAGAACCTTAATATATACTGAGTTATGGGTTTTGTTAAAATTTATTAAAAAAAGGGATAAAAAAGCTATGCTCATAACTACTTATAAATGCACTTAAAAAGTTTGAAATTTAAACTGAAAACATATTAAAGACAAAAAATATCACTTTGATGAGTGAATAGTCTTGCAATCGACAACAACAGCTAACAAATTTAGTAATCTAAAGCTTCATTCGGCTCGAATAAGCAGCAAAATTATGAACAAACATTTGCGAACTTTTAGTTGAAATATTGAGTTGAATTTTTTAGACAATGTTTTCAAAACTTCCAGAATTTGTAATACAAGAAAAATCTGTTTTCATTTTTTAAACAGTTCACCACCATTCCCCTTCAAAAAACTCATACGTTCTTCTTTAAGGAACTTCAACTTTCGAATTGCTAGACGTTAGCTAAAAAAGAAGAACCTTTGCAAAATGTGGGAATGTGTCGATAGACATATTCGAACCAAACTTCGCACTTGTGGGCAGAAGCCGCACATCTGTAGCTCCTGAACCGCATGCAGAATTGTGCCTTAAAGCTAATAGATGAGAGAAGGGTATCCAGTCTCAGTGACTCCTCGGAAAAGCGTTGCAATGATGCATGTGTATCAATTTTCTATTGCTTTTTTGTCGAGCATGGATGTGGACACAGTGCAGCGAATCAATATTCAGCAACATCCTAAACTAAAAACAAAGAATATGAAACTGAAGGGAGAGAATAAGAAAATGAAATTATGAACCCACGCACTGCAGTTTCGTAAGATTGGCTAAACCTTCGCCAGCCAAACTTCAGTTGGACACCAGACAGCACTTGCGTCCTTAACACATGAATCGCCCACAGCCTTCGAGCAATTAAGAAATACTAAAACAAATAAAGTGACACTTTTCAAATTCAGCAACTAAGATGTTGCAGCAAGAAAACCAACTGCGTTGGCTGCAAAAAGTCCTAACAAAGTCATTTGGCGCAGCTGTAGCCCGTTGAGTTACAATGGGCCGCATTAACCGCACAGCCCGCGCACCGAACTCACTCGAGCTGACAATGAGTGCTTTGGCTTCGGCAGGGATAAGTGTCCCTATACGTGTGTGTGTGTGTGTGTGCGAGTGCACACATGCGGTTGCAAATGTGTGGTTAAGAGTCGGACAGCCTGACGCTCTGAAGCATCAAGACTCAATCGGTTCGCGCCACTTGCTGCCCGCTTACGGGCCATGCTAAGAAGTTTCTGTCGGCAATTGGGCCAAATGTTGAATTGGCCAATGCAAACCATAGCAATGGCCGCCACTCGCCGCCGAGGCGACGCATTTAAGCTGCGCAATTCGCAAAATGTTTTAGTGTAATTGTAATGGTTTTGGTGTCGGTAGCGGTGTTGTTGGTATTTGTGGACAAACAAATTAATTGTCGGAAATGATTATGTGCGTGCGGCGGATGTGTCGCTGTCGTCTGTAGGTGATTGTTTTGCTTGTGCTGCGCTCTGCGCATTGTCGCCGATGTTGTTTGGTGGCTTTCCGGTGTCCTGGTTGCGAAAGGCTAAGAAAAGAAGGAACGAAAGCAATATGAATGGCCAGTTATATGGTCACACTGTGTCGCAATTAAATGTGCTGTGCAAATGTGAATGCATGCAGATAATGGCCGAAATGAACTACGATATTTACTTAAGTCAGTTCAAATGCCACAGCGCGGTGTGGCGTGGCCGACGACAAGTTGCATCGAACGAGTGAAGGGTGAAAGTAGTCCATATGTATGGGGCACACATGCACAGATAAGATTTGAGAAAAGAGAAGAAAAGCAGAGCTTGGCAATGTCTTAATGTATTCTCGAGCATCTTTAGAAAACATTTATTTTATTATTTATTATCTTATTTTTATTTTATTATGTATTTATTTATTTATTTATTTATTTATTATATTTATTATATTTATTATACAAATATTCTTTATTAATTTAATAAATAAAAAATAAATGAATTAAGTTTTTATCATCACCTGAATTTAATAGACACAAATTTAAATTAGCAAGAAGTAAACATTGCATGAAAATTCAAAAGACATCTCCAGCCGTTGTCCCATATTCGTTTTCCTATATTATAAATTCAGAACGAATTTCATTAGAATGCAATTAAAATTAGTTTTATTCTTAGTAAAACACAACAAACAAGGAAAAAACAAAAACACAACAACAAATAATGGCAAAGAAAGAACTTAAAGGAATATTGCATGCAATTAATTTTTCAACAGACAAGCCACGTTCGCAATTCTACAGCAATGGAACTTTGCAACGATGACAACAATAACAAAAACAACCATTTCTAACTGCCGAAATACAAAGCAACATTACACGCGGAAAAATTAATATAGAAAATTTTTAAATATAAATATTTAATAAGTTATAAGAAACTTTAAGTTAGATTTAAAATTTTGTGTTTAAAAATTTTAAGAATTATTTTTTTAAAGAATTCCTCAATGAAAGATTTTTATAATACAAATAAAAAAATTTTTTTTATTTTTTTTATTTGTATTTAATTTTTTTTTTATTTTACGAAATAATTGTTTTTATATTTATAATTTATATTTTTTTAACAATTTTAGGAATATTTTTTTCTTTATTTTTTTTCTTTTAAGAATTTGACACACTTTTATGTTTAATATTATTATTTATTATTAATATTAATTATTAATATTAATGTTTAATTAATAATAATAATTATTAATATTAATGTTTAATTAAAAATAATAATATTTTTTAATTGTAATAAATAAATAATAACAAAAATAATCTTTTAACATTTAGTTTATAAAAGATTGAGCCAAACTTTTATATATAATTAAAAACAATTTTTTTCTTTCGTGAAATAATATTAAGAAAATATTTGTTATTTTTTTCTTTGTATATTTTTTTTTATTTTTTTTTTATTTTTTTTTTTTGGAATATTTCATTTATGAAAGAATTGTACAGATTAGAGACATATATCTTTTTATAATTGTATTTTCGTTTTTATGTTTAAATTAAACATATTGTTTTTAATTGTAAAAAATTAAAAAAGAAAATAATAAAAAAAATTATATTTTAATATTTATTTTATGAAAAAATGAGCCCAATTTGTAAATGTAATTAAAAAAATTTCTTATTTATCAAATAATATCAAAAAAAGTTTTTAAATTTAATTTTGTATTTGTAGAATTTTTTTTTAATATTTCTTTTATGAAAGAATGGCACAGAGTTTCATATTTAAATTTGAAGCATATATCTTTTTTAATTATAAATAAGAAAATTTTGAAAGAAAACCAATTAAGGCACTTTTAATTAAAAAAAGAAATATTTAAAAATAGTAAAAAAATATTTAAAAAGTTTATATATTGTTTGTAAATATAAGTAAAAAAATTTTCACAATAAAACAAACTGAAGCACTTTTGATTTAAAAAAGAAATATTAGAAAATAGTAAAAACATATTTACAAAGTTTATATAAATGTTTGTAAATATAAGTAAATAAATTTTAAAAATAAAACAAACTGAAACACGTTTGATTTAAAAAAGAAATATTAAAAAAATAGAAATAAACTATATACAAAGTTTATATATCTGTATGTAATTATAAGTAAGAAATTTAAAAAAAGAAAACAAATTCAAACACTTTTGATTTAAAAAGAAATACTAAAAATAGTAAAAAAAAAATAAATAAATAAATTATTAAACATTCTCGATTTCATAAGAATTTCTTAATTGAATGTCTGAGATAATGTCTACATATATCAATACATTTAATTTTGTTTTATTAATTAATGTTGCTTGTTTTTTTTTCCAGTGCAAGTACAACAAACGGTCGAGCGCCTCAATGAGCCGAACGAAACATTAACGTGCAATGTTTTTGCAAATTTTTTCGAGTGGCAACATCAGCTGGCCGACTGACAGCAGCAACAACTAAAACAACAACAACTGTAACATGCAAAACTAACTGCTACAATATACAACAATAACAAAAAACATCAGAAGCGGCACCACAGAAACACAAACAAATTTCATTTATTAAGGCAATGAAAACAGGGGCAACAGCAACCATAACAACAACAACATGAATATCAGAAAAAGGTCCAACAGCGAAGTGAGTCAGGCAGCATCAGCAACAGCAATAGCAACATTTTGGTTTATCATTTTACTTTCATTATGGTTTAACCTTGCAATTTGACGGTGTGTTGGCAGGCGAGCAGACAACTTGCCGCAGCGGCTGCCGGTTGGTAGTTAAGCAAGCTGCCTGCAAGATGCAAACGCGACAGCGCAACCATGGCGAGGAGCAACAACAACAAGAACAACAACAAGAACAACTATGGCAAGTGTGAGTGCGGCACACCAGGCAAAAGTCAGCCACAGCGAGCAGTTCATATTTGTTGTTGGTGTTGTTGTTGTTGTAGTTGGTGCTTCTAGATAGCTGACGGCAGGCAGGCAGGCAGTCAGCAGGCTTCCGCACTTCCGCTCATTCAAGCACCAAAACGAGCAGAAGTTGTTCAATTTTCCATTTTAACTCGCCTCGCATACAAAACAGCACTGCGCCCCTACGTTCCCTTCTCTCTGCGTCAGTGAATGAACGCTAGGGGGAGATTGCACAAAAGCAGACACACTCACCCATAGAGCAGTCGCTGCACTTGGTTGCATTATGCTCAAATTTCGAACACTCCCATTCAGCGTGTGGAGTGCGCGTTGAGGCCGCCGCGTATTAAATTGCGCCGCACAATTCAAAAGCGCATTTCATTCACACACATACACATACACATACTTCGGCGCATACCACTGGCATATCATGAATGCAGCCACATACAAATATAACGCGGCTGTCTCTGTTGGTGTGTGTGTGTGTGTGGAAGTGAAGTGTGCGGCTAACGTATACATGAAAATTTAAATTAAAAAAAATATAAATTTCAACAAGTGAGAGTGAAGGCATTGTTAATAATATTTGTAATAAATGCTTACATACATACATACATATGTTTGAATGGAGGGTGCACACTTTTTTTGGAGTTTGCATGGGATATGAATTGTGAAGAGCTCGCTGAGACAATGAAGTTTGAGTGGTACAAATTGTTGTAAATGTGGGAGAATACTTTCATCTATCCTTGGGATTTGTGTGCTAGTAGTAAGTAATCCAAGTTAACTACAAAAATATATAATACAAATATTTCCAGAGGTACTTTGAGATACTGTGGTGTGTGAAGGTTGTTTTTGTAGGGTTTGTGACTGGTTAATTCTTACTGGGTGACAGCTTGCGGCAAAAGTTTTCTCAAGGTTTTTTTCAAGTCGGTCACACCAAAAGATCTCTTCAACTTGATTATTTCACTGGAGACATGGTCTCCCTCTTCGCCGTCAACCTGCAACTACGGCATCGAACACCTTTTTTGCCGCAGCCTCATCGTCCATACGCGAGACGAATGGCCAAGCCAGCATAGTCACTGAATGTTAACTTCGCTTGGTCACCTTTGGTCGAAGAGGTTATTTCCAACCTTGAAAGAGCTGTGGCCATCGCTCAACGTTGTTCTAAAAAGTCTCACGAGCTTTGCAGGAATACCAAGTGCAGACAACACGGCGTATAAGTGATGCCTTAATAGGTCATCGAATGATACTTTGTACTACTTATAAATGCAATGATTGTGATTGTGAGTATCGATTTTACTCTTATGGGCCTTTTTCATGATTTAGCGTAATGTGAATTTCCGATTGATGATGGATTCACCATTAGTGCATAGACATATATATTTGACATATATACATCCTTCCAAAACTCTTTTAAATTTTACTTCATTGCTCTACCTTTATTGGTTCGAGAGTTATTAAAAAAAGGCTTAAGCTGCAATTCTAATGAAGTAAAAAAATTCTTAAATTTTTCTAAAATTTTGACACGTGATCAAGGAGAATTCAGGTTTTAACGTACTTACTTTTCAAGAAAATTCTATATAAATTTTCAAGGATATAAAGAATTAAAATTTTTAAAGGACCTTTTTCATATCCTTTCCTTAAAAATAGATAAAAAATCAATTTCAGTTAAATTCTTGAGCTTTTTCTTTTTGATTTGATATACATATCGCCATTAACGGGATTAAGTATTTTTTATATTTTTTTTGTTATTATCCCCTCCAAAATTTTGAAGTCCTTTTAAAAGGACAAAGGATGTAGAAACGAAAAACTGAGTACGCAGTATTACTATATTTGGTCTCTAGTTTCACGCACATATGGATTTTTTCCGTTGTGAAAATGCTTTCGGTGATATAGTTCGGTGTTGGTTCATATTCAATGGTTGTCGACAATACCAACAGGGCCGAAAAGTTGTCGTTATGGGCCGCTATGTCATTTTGAGTTAATATCCATGCTTCTACGCTATAGAGGAGCATGGAAATAATACGCGTCATATAGAGTGCAACTTTTGTCAGTCGAGAAAGATCTCTGCTACTCAGTCAAGATTGTAGTCCTTTTTCACCTATTGGCAAGAGTTATCCTTCGCTTAAGTTTCAGACTGACATCAATGCTGCTGTTAATCTATTAATGGCAGTTAAACTTCAAAAGTACACCTGTCCGCCTTGGCGTGAGACTCCATCCGCTGCGAGGTCCTGCGTGAAGACAGCAAATACTTTGTCTTGCCCTCATTTACCACCAGACCAATTTTGGCAGATTCTCTTTCGATTGTCGCAAAGGCAGTAGTGATACTATACTATCTGATAAAAATACTATTGATGAAAATTGTTCTATAACGATGAACACCGGTCTTGCACCGAAAGCTTTACATGGTGAAATTAAAAAGTTGCACGACAGATGGTCACCTTGTCTGAAGTCTCGAGCTATATCGAATGGGTCGAAGAGGTTATTTCCAACCTTTACAGAACTATGGCCATTGCTCAACGTTGCTCTGAAAAGTCTTACGGGCTTTGCAGTGATGCCAAGCGCAGACAACATGGCGTATGAGTGATCCCTTAATGGGCCATCGAGTGATGCTTTTTCACTACTTTTAATTGCAATAATTGTGATTGTGAGTATCAATTTGTCTCTCATGAGCCTTTTTCATAGGACTTTTTCACGATTTAGCATAATGTGAATACCTGGTTGATGATGGATTCACCATTAGAACATAGTCACTTTTTCTAAAACAGTGATATTGCGTTATCTCTATATGTGTTTGACATATGTATATCCTTCCAAAACTCTTTTAACTTTTACCCTTCGTTGCATGATTTAATTTCCGTGTAGAAAAAACATTTTCATCATATTTATCTTGTTGCTTGTTAAGTTCTGAAGGTAGCAATGAAATTTTGTTGAGTTCCTGTATCTATGAAAGAAGTTTTGCAGGCATTTTCCGTATCCTGGAGAGAACGCTACCACCTAATTGAAAGTCGGTTTTATCTATTTATTAGTGTTGGCTACTACGGGAAGTTAGAGTACGTGATAGAGGTCAGGCGTCACTGTATACTCATAATTCAATGCTCTAAACAGCTGAGCGAAGACAACCGCCACCATCACCATCGCCATCAACAACCAAAATTATTTCATCAAATCGAAACACTTATTGTTTTTCGATTCTTTTGCACATACTTTCAATGTTATTCCCGAAATTCCGTTAGTAATCAAATGTTTTCACATAAAAGATACAACTGAAGAATGAACGACTGTAAAATGGTGAAAAGAATAGTTTCCAAATCTATGAAAAGTTAACATTGCATATATGCAATGCCATGCAGCGAAGGGTTAAATGGTATATTCGTTCAGCGGATGCCGAATAGCTATTCACAAGGGCCACAGGGATACAGGGATTGGACAGGCATAAGGATCGTTCAGGCGTTCGCCAGACTGGGCGCAACTAGGGATCTTGCCACCTACAGCTTTATGTCGATTCGAAATGGCCATCTGGGAATTTTTGGTTAGACAATTTTTATCTGAGAGTTTTGTTTGAAGCTCTGCAGGAAACTCTTACCATGGTTCAACTGATGAAGCAACATAATAAAAAATCATCTTCTTGAAAACTTCAGAAACTTACAAAGCCTTCAAAGGGATTCCTTTCTGTTTTACTGGGTTTTTTAGTAGAAGTTTCTAACGTATTAGTAGTCCTTACTCTGCATTCATACAAGTTACGCACACAGCACTCATACATAAACTCATAAAACACAACATAACATTTAAAAATATGATATATTAACATATGATTGAATTATCAAATGCATCTCTGTAATCAAAAATCAGAGATAGTTTCAACATTTAATCGTCCTTCAACCTCAGTGATGGCACACAAACTTTAAGCTGCCCCATCATCTTTCTCGCCATTGTGCCACCACGCTGTGCTTACCAACGAATATAAATAAATAAATAAAAATAGAACAAACGAAGATCACCGCTCACCGCAGGAGGGCGGCGGACGGCTTTGTGGCGCGTCACTGCAAGCGATAAGGCAATTACGCTCTAACGACACCACTGCCAATTACTTCAATACTATATAAGCGCCTTCTCTCGCCCCCCTTCACCATCATGCCCGCCGCCATTCAACCGCTCGCCCACTCTGCACATCCGCTGCCTGTGGTGCGCGCTTTTTTCTCTCAACTGTCATCCTTTATTTTCGCTCGCCGCTTCTCGTGCACGCTGTGTTGTTGTTGGCTTTTGCAGTTTTTGCCATTTTTTGATATTTTGCATTTTAGCCGCCGCTGCGACTCTAATGGCTCTCGTTTAAGATGACGTGTTGTGTTTTTAGCCCCACCGCAGTGGTCATGGTCATTTGCCATTTTTTCGCTATTGCCGCCGTTTGCTGCTTTGTGCTGTTTGTTCTGGGCAGCCGGCGCTGCTCGCTGCTGGCGGAATTGCGGAAGTTGATGTTTTGTTTAGATGAATATGCAAATATTTTGGGTAGAAAATAAAAATGAAAAATCCGCAGCAGCGTTGGCCATTTTGTGGTTAACAACAACAACAACAACAGCCATAGCAATGCCTTCAACGGAAATGTGGTTAGTGCGTCATTTCCGCTGCTGCCGTAGCTGCATGTGTCCGCCCGCTCGGGCATAAAACGATTTCAGTTCTCCCTCTATTGCTGCTCGTACCTTTTGCTCTTCCTTTTTCCTTTTGCCGGTTGCCATTTGTTTTTGTTTTTCAATTTTAATTTCATATTCAGGAATGTTTTTTTTGTGTTTGCATTTAAAGCCATAATGATCCTGATGCGACGAAATTTTAAATTGAAAGAAGCGCCCAATCGCTCCAACTGCAGGTTGTTGCTCACTCACATTCACATAAACAAACACACACATTCTCAGACAGTCGGAATAAAAACGAAATGGTAAAATGGCAGTTTTCGTTAATGGCCGCTGCAGTGGGAATTTAATATGCCACATGCCACTAACATTTCCAAAAATTCAGACAAACACACACACATACTCATACCCCCACACACACACACACACACTCATACATGCAAAATCAATAAAAATCGAAAATAGTATTTCAAATCGAAGCTTTTCGTATGACAACGTCGGCAACAGTGGCGCGGAATTTTCTGTTTTTATGACTGTGAGAAGAATTTAATTGTATCGCTGCAGAATTCTCTGACAGTCCGGCACCATTACTTGTCTGGAATGACAGAGCTGCCAAGTTATTGTTTTTCGTTTCTACTTTTAAACATATTTCGTTTATGTTGAAAATGGACCACAGATATGAAAAAATTATATAGATATCAAATTATATTAAATTTAAATAAGTAAATAATTGAGTCAAAAAATTGTTTTATTAAATTATATAAATTTTAGATTTCTTACTTTACTTCGTTTTTGATTAACGAATAATCAATTTATTAATTGCAATATATTAAATTATATTCAATTTAAATAATGAAATAACCGAAATAATTTATTATTTAATTAAATTATTTTAATTAGTTATGTACTTATTTTATTATTTAATTAAAATATTTTACATTAAATTTTTTTTTTTAATTCTGATTTTAATTTACAAATTTAATAATTCATAATTCACAAAAATAAAAATGAAATTTTAATTAAAAAAAAAAATTTATTAAAATTGAATTGAATTGAATTGAATTGAATTGAATTGAATTGAATTGAGTTGAATTGAATTGAATTGAATTGAATTGAATTGAATTGAATTGAATTGAATTGAATTGAATTGAATTGAATTGAATTGAATTGAATTGAATTGAATTGAATTGAATTGAATTGAATTGAATTGAATTGAATTGAATTGAATTGAATTGAATTGAATTGAATTGAATTGAATTGAATTGAATTGAATTGAATTGAATTGAATTGAATTGAATTGAATTGAATTGAATTGAATTGAATTGAATTGAATTGAATTGAATTGAATTGAATTGAATTGAATTGAATTGAATTGATATTAATTAAATTGAATTCATTGAAATTAATTTTTTATATCTTTAATTATTTAAAAAGCCAAAAATATTTAATATTTGTAAATAAATTTTTTTGTTGAAAATAAATAAATAATGTTTTAATTGTTTCCATTGATTTATATAATAACTGTTTTATATTTTTCATTAATTACTTTTTAGTCAAAATTGAAGACCATAAAATTAATTAATTAAAACAAATATATATATGACTTCAATATTCATTTAATTGACTGCAATATTCATTGATTCAAATTTTATTTTTCATTGACTAAAGTCAATGAATACAACTTCATTGACTTTCATTACAAAATTCAAAACAAAAGTTAATTAAAATCTTTTATAATAAAATTGAATTCATTAATTCGAACTAAATAATAATTATTTAAATTAAATAAATTTAACATTTCTTTATTTTACTTCGTTTTGATTAACGAATAATCAATTTATTAATTGCATTATATTCAATAATATTCAATTTAAATAATGAAATAACCTAAATAATTTATTATTTAATTAAATTATTTTAATTGTTTATTAATTTATTTTATTATTTAATTAAATTATTTTAATTGTTTATTTATTTATTTTATTATTTAATTACATTATTTTAAATTATATTTTTTTGTTAAACTTTGATTTTAATTTATATTAAAAATTAAAAAATTCATAATTCATTAAAATAAAAATAAAATTTTAATTTAAACAATTAAAATTAAAAAAATTACTTAAAATTGTTTAAATATAATTTGAACTAATAATTTAATTAATTGCAATTAATTTTTTATATTTTTAGTTATTTAAAAAAATATTTTATATTTGTAAATAAAATTTTTTTTTGAAAATCAATTAAAATAAATAAATAAATAATTTATTGATTTCATTGAATTATTTAATAATTTTTGTTTTATTTCTTATTTATTACTTATTAATTCAAAATTGGAGGCCATACAGTTAATTAATTAAAACCAATATATTTAATTGCAATTTTATTTTAATTGATTTCATTTTTAATATTTATTGATTTAAATTTTAATTTTCATTGACTAAAATCAATGAAGTTGTATTTCATTGCAACATAAAGTTTGTGTAAAATATATTTGAAAATATTTATTGTAATTAGTAATAAATTGTTTGACTAAGCTTTGTAGTTAGTTTAGATTTAATGTAATTTTTTCACAGTTAGTTAATTTTTTATTTTTCAAATTTCTGAATTTTAATTAATTCGTACTGAATTATAATTATTTCTCAATTTTTCTATTTATTTATTTTTATTAATTTTTTAAAAATCAACTGAAATTTTTATTAAACAAAAAATATTAAATTTATATACATTTACTCGTTTTTTGTGCAGTTACATGATTTTTCTTTCATATATTTATCAATAATTTGCTATTATTAACACTCTGGCAACGCCATTTCTTCAACCTCGCTTGCAGCCTCCGTGGCAGCGTTGATTTCCCCGGCGAGTTTACGATGGTCAATACCGTTCGGCCACGGTTGGCTGACCAACACTGACCAGGCTAAAACAATCTGCCAGTGGGCACGCGGGGCACCGTTGACCAATGCCACCCTTTTTTACCGTTTATTTTCTTTTTATTTATTTTCAAATTTTGTGTTTCTCTGCTGATCCAGTTTTCGGCTTGCAGAACGTGCACAGCAAAAGGGGCACTTTGAATTTTTTTACGAGCTACAGTAAAAATCCAATTTAATGAACATTTAAAAGACACATTCAACAACCATGCACATGCCAAACTAACACACACACACACACACACAGAAACGCTTATGTTACACACACACTCTCATTTGCTTTGGGTATGCGGCAACCGTATTCGCAAATCGTTCACATTCACTTCGCCTCATATCCTTTTTAATGTAATTGCTTTTTTAAGGAGACTGCGTCTTGAAGATCCCACTACCCCGCACCACCACTCATCTACTCATTGTTTGCAGCCAGAAACAAAAGTATGATAATGATAATGTATAAATTGTGCCCCATGGCCGTCTGCCCGTCCCCAAACGCCTGCAACGACCAACAACAAACAACTACACTCACACAAAAACTAATGTTGCCATTCGTGGTGGGGAAGTGGGTAGTGGAGTGCAAAAGGTATATGTGCGGCAGCAGACGGTTGACTGTAGTCTTTTGGGTCAGCAGCAATTGAGCGCAGTTAGCAGCTGTTTCGACGTCCGGCGGAAGTTAAAGATTTTCAAGCCGAGGCGTTTTATGAGCGCAGCGAACGTGCGGACGACAAGCGGGCGCTGCCAACTGCTTCATGCCGTTTTAACTGCTTATGGCGGCGACTGACTGAGGCGAGCAGTGGCACAATGCTCAGCATGTCCTGGCACTGTGCTTGCACAAGTTATGAGTATTAAGCGGCAAATCAAAGGGAAAACCGAGAAAGCAGCGTGTGAAAAGGGGATCAAAACAAATTTTAATACCTTAGATTAAATAAGAAAAAACCATAGAGAAAAACAAATGACAACGAATTCAAATGGCACAACAGAAAAAGAACAACCAAATACAACAAAAAAAACAAACAACACAAAAACAAAAACAAGGCACTTGCGGAAAATTACAAGTTGTCACGTTATGCGCTGCTGCGGCGGCCGTTGTTGCCGACTTGCATGTAAATTTCAAATGATAAAACATTAAAGCAAACGCTCCACATACCAATACACATGCACACACATACACATTTAAGCAAGTAAACACACATGCAGCCACACAGAGAGAGACTAACAAACAAACACACACACACGTACGAATGAAAGCGGCGGCTGAAATTTGAAGTTAACATGCGCCGTAAACAACACAATATACCAACAATAATAATAACAATAACAACAACATTAGTAACAACAAAAAAAATGTATGTATAAGAATAATAATGACAACAACCAGCGGTGCGAGCGCGAGTACGAGTGCAATTTAAAAATTGTTTATTTTGTTGTTATTGCTGTTGCTTTTCCACTGAAACACTGATGACAGCTGGACGATGGTGTTGGTTGGTGTTGGTGTTGGCGCTGATGGTTGCACAGCATGAAACAGTGGCAGCAAACTATGGCAACAACAGCGTAAATTCACCGCATACGCTGACCTGACCACCGTTAGCGGCGGCCATGCAGCGGTTACAGCACATACACGCACACACATACACTCACACAGAGCTATTCTGCATGCACTCGTATGTACAAAGAGTAACATTTGTATGTGGAAAAAAACTGCCAACCGTCGCTATCTGATGACGCGGTGAACAGCAACAACGCAGGTACTCGACTGGCCACTTACATGAAACAGCAGCAACAAATTGTTGCCCACCACATTTCCCCACATCTGTCTGGCGGCTTTCACTTGGATGACGACATTGCTAGCATCACTGGAAAGACCTCACATAACGATTAGTGGGGACATTTCAAACTGAAAAATATATCCTGCGGCCAGGCCAACTCAACAGATTGCAGCGATCTTCAAGTCACAGTTGACAGTAAGTGGCGCCTGACAACTTTATTTGGATATAAAGTTTCAAATAAAAATATTAATAAAATTTAGCTTAAACATTGCAACACATTATTTCTTGGTTAAATTTTACTGTTGGCTAATTTTACTAATTGCCTCCAAATCTGTCTTGAATACGCACCAAGTTCCTTTGAAAACATGACAAAACAAGCCAAACAAAAACACCCGACGCACATTTTTCCCCAACTACACACAACGTATTAGCGACATAAATTCACCAAAAGTCAGAAGCCACGACAATACAAATACAAATGCAGTAAAAGTAAAAAATGAAAAGGAAAAAAAAGTTGCCAACTTTTCGATTGTGTCGCCAACAATAAAATACAAAATCCTTTGAGTAAAAGAGTTTTGATTTTTTTTTTCTTCGGTAAAAAGTTTTCACTTAAAGCGTTTGCAACAAAAATTTCACCAAAAGAGAAAACATTTCACACACAGAAAAAAATTGAAGAAAATTTAGATGAAAGCAAACAAGCAAAGAAAGCGCAACAAAAAGTGCCAGACAGAAGGAATTTCAAGCGACAGAAAAAAAAATGTCAAGTGGTTAAGGAAGCAGCCAGAAAAAAAGTTTGCAGCACTGCGTACGAATTTGTTGCAGAGTTTGATGACATTTTAATTTAAAAGTAAAGAAATGCAATCTGGCAGCGTGTAACAGTAACAACATTAAGTCACAAAGTGCGTGCAGTTCTATACGTTTTGTGTGTGTAAACATAGAGTTACGAACATTAGTTTAGCTACGCAAAGCAGGTGGAGTTCGTTTCACTGGATTGTGTCATAATATAAGATTTTGAAACTTCACCATCGTTTTTTTAAACTTTTCACTTATTTCACCTAACTTTTCTTATTCGTGCTAACCCATAAAGGCTCAGAGATATTTTTTTAACAATATTCGAATCAAACATTCCTTTTTAGCATTATATGAAGTCGGAGAAGCACCTAAAGGGTAGTGATGTGAAACCGGCACCTAAAGGGTTGTGATGTGAAACCTGACAGCTGATCCTACGAAATGATGCTTCTCACCTCTCGCTATCAATCTCCTTACTTCTCCTTGACGTCAGTGGTGCTGTTAACCTTTACTCGAGATTGAGCATACCATCACCGCATGGAAAACCCCAGTGTAGAGTAAAAGGAACAAATGAAGTAAGGTGAGCACCGTCCGGAGAAGGACTAGGGTCTCGAGGCCGACAACCTCCTACCCGAATCTAATTGTCACGAAACCGCAACAACAGCCTCGGAATGATAATCGACCCCAACGATACAGACCAACGCAAAAGTTAAAAGTTGCGGAAGCAGTGGTCCATCCAGGACTGTCATGCTAAGAAGAAGAAGAAGAAGAAGAAGATGAAGTCGGAGAATTCAAATTTGGGGTCAAACAATTTTTCCGATTTTGGTTTTCGAGATGTTTGGTCTTCGCTGAGCACCAATTGGGTTAAACCAAACTGACTCACTCCGCTGTACCCGGCCGCCTTTAGTACTTGTTTTCCCAGAAGGCAACTCATGCTCCAGCAATGTGTACCTTTTCAATGAGAATATATTTTAATTTTTTTGACTTCTTGATCAACTTTTTGGTTACTCCTTTCCTTTTGAACGGAATGATGCAATTCATAAACATATTTTACAAAATTTTAGGTAGGACGGGCGGTCACTCGGTCAGTCGAACTTTCGTCTTAAACTCCTTGCGTCGCCCAGCAGACTATAAATAGTTCTTTCGTAAAGTTAGTTGAGGAATTAGCTGCCCAGGAGAGACTTCCTTCTTCAAGATAATGCAAAACAAACCTGCCTGTAAAGTGCCTTTTCTCACTCTTTCTTGCCATACAAAATCGACATAAATCACATGAAAGACAACCGAAAATTTGTTCATGGATGCCAATAACACAGTGACTCGTTGGAGTACCAATCATGGTCCTGATCTGGTCCCATTTAGGGAGAAAATATCATTAGAATCAAAGAAGTTTAAGGTTGGTTGGTGGCTAGAAGAAGAAGTGCATTTCTCCCTCTTCTCATTCACACAGCTTCAACAAAAGCCACTAAACTTAAATCAAATCCAACCTTCATGAATAGGTGGCTATAGGCTATTCAATGACTAATCAGAATACATATCAATGTTTATAACACCGTGCGAAAAAATTAAAAAAATTTCAAAGCACACAGTAAATTTTAATGTCATTCTTTCTTTAATTAATAAAGGTAGAAGGACGAAATTCAAGGATGTGGTAGTATACATATTAGTTCCTAAAATATTTATTTTTTTTTGTAAAAACTCTTGGAAATTTTCAAGGATATTCAAGGATAAAGTTTTAAAAGGACATTTTTAATATCTCTTCGTCCTTTTGCACCAAAACAATAAATTTTCTAAGATTGTTAGGATTTTTCTCTTTCATTTGATACCCATATTGTTATTTTACAATGCGCTCAATTTTTAAATTAATTTTTGGAAATAAACATGTCCTTGGAATTTCAAAGTCCTTTTAAAAAAAATCATGACTTCAGAAAGAAAAACTAAAAACGCAGTTTTACTACATTTGTCCCCTTGTTTTGCCAGTATATCGGTTTTTTGTGTGTAAAATTTGTTGTAAATAATTTAATCGTTTTTTTTAAGTTCTCTAGAACGACTAAAGTTTAAGGTTGCAAAATTTTCGAAGTCGAAGTTTACTGGTTGAAATAAGAATACCAAACGTTGCCGTATCTGCTTAGTCGTACTTTACTCCACATCTGCTCTACGGTCCTTTGGGATATCCCAATGCCCCGCAACCCAGCATATGAAATTGAAAATGTAGCTGTCGAGCAGTTGCAGTCAAAAGATTTGCTGCAGCTCAGAACAGTCTTTGTTGTTATTGAAACTACATACAGAGCCTTAAGAGCGGATTAACCATCCAATTTTATCAGGATATCTCGTGCGTATATCTCTCTTAGCCTTAGCCAATTAGAAGCTGCGCAGATTGCTTCGTTCTCGGCCTGGAAAACGGTTCAGTGATCTGGTAGCCGGAGCCTGAAATTAAGATTTTAGTCCTTTGAGAAGATACATAGTTCAGTCCACCTTGCCCAGAAACTTGAATTTCTTGGCAAGGTGGACAATAGACCGACGAGCTAGGAGAAGACATCAAAAAACTTTGGAAACGAATTGGAGAAAGATCGAGTTGTTTGGAAGTCCCACATGCAGCAGGCCAAAGCTCACAAAGAGCTGTAGCCCCAAAAGATGATGATGAGTTCGCAGTCTAAAATTTAAACGTAACTCAAAAGAAGTGCTCACATCATTCTACAATCACTCTGACAAAGTTCACAGTAACTGCAACCATTTTTGTGTTTTTTTAGAAAAAATTTGATTAACCTAAAATGAAATTGGTATCTTTTTATATAACCTGAATGCTATCATAATGAACTCATATTTCAACATTCACCAAATTAAAGACTGCAACAAAATTTTTCTTGCATCTGTGATTGAAAAGTCTCTAGATCTACCTGGATGTCATAGATAGTGCCAAGCAATAGAGTAATCTTGTATATATAACAGAAACCTAGCCAACTTCTGGTTATATTTTGTTGTTTAGGGCGTTTTAGCAACATTTTTGCCAACGAATTTTTAGACTGAAGGGAGCTAAAATTAAATGCTTTCAAAATTGCAATTCAAATAAGAAAGTGATTTTTTCCATACTATGTAAAGTGGGAGTCACAATAATGAGACATAGTAACACATTTCACTTAAAAACCTCTACAAAAATGCTAAAAAACATACTCAAACCTGTACTTGCGATTGTTTACAGGGCGTATGAGTAACTTTGTTTCCCATAGACTCATCAAAGAATGTTATGAGAGTGAAGGAGCTGAAATTTAGCGTTCTCAACATTTCAATATAATTACGAAAATGAATTTTTCCCATATTATCCAAAGTGTGAGTCACAAGTCACAATAATTAACCTTAATCATAAATTTCAATTGAACTTTTAACAAGAATGTTAACAAAACATTCAAACCTTTGTGTTCTTGTTTGTGCACGAGGCGTATGAGTAACTTTTTGGCACATAGACTTATCAAAGAATGGCTGAGCTGAAATGTAGCGTTCTCAACATTTCAATATAATTATAAAATTGAATTTTTCCCATATTAATTAAAGTATAAGTTACAATAATTAGACTTAATCATAAATTTCAATTGGACTTTCAACAAGAATGTTAACAAAACATACAAACCATTGCGTTCTTGTTGGTGCACGGGGCGTATGAGCAACATTTGTGTTGTAAAAGCTGTTGAAAATCTAAAATGTTTTTACATTTAATTTGTTATCTTCGCCATCAGCGCCGTAATTCAGCCGCAGACAAAACATGCCAATGTAAGTCATCCCTGTCCACTGCCTTGTATCACATTCCCTGAAGCGTTGCCTTTCCACAGTGCATATTTAACACTTCAACGGTAATTACATTCAAATTCACATACCTAACCCATCAACCAGTTACTGCTTACACCGTTTCGGGTTATTATGCGAGACGCTGAAAATTTCAACGCCAAAGCTGTCAGCCAAAATAACCAAACAACCAAAATAGCCGACCCCATCTGATCCTAGTTGACAGTCTACTTTCGTGGCGCGTTCGCATTTATTCTAATTACTTTGGGGACTAATTTGTGCTGCCGAAATATTCAACACGTTTCTTCACTTTTAATTTCAATTACGTTTATTACACACGCGCGCGCGCGCCCGAATGTGCTCAAATGAAGTAAAAATGTTAACTTATTAATTTTCATAAGAGTAATTTGGTGTATTTTCCTAGGAAAATGGCAGCCAGTAACAAAACAAACAACCAGCGACAGTGCGACCGAAACCCCTAAACGGTGTCACTTCACCCAAATTCAGCCAAATAGCAACAATAACAACCATAAAACACAATACATATGAATAGTATATACATGAAATGATATAATCGCAGTTGGGTGGTGCGGGGCTGCAAGGAAATAAAAGAAAATGTTTTTAACTAAATGACTTTTTGCTGTTTTCATACATAAAACGTGGCGCGCATTCATTTGTTTACAAACAAACGCACTCACCCACACATAAAAACACACTCCCACACACACACATACACACAGTTAGAGCTCGCGCACTCACTTGCACTCGCATGTAATTATTTTGATGGCAACGCTTTTACGGCAGCAGTCAGTCATGCAGCCAGTCACTCAGCCACGCAGCTGGTGGCAGCGTGGGCGTTCAGCGTGCGCACTGACAGCCAGGCAACGACCTCACCTTGCGGCCGCATATTTTGTCGCTGATTATGCGTTGATAACGAATTATTCACCGGGGACCGGCATAACGTGTCCGCCAACGCCACACCTCAAACACCCCCACCCGCTCCACGCTCCCTTCGTCAGCTACTTGCTGCATCAAGCCATCGTTAAACCGATACAACCGACCTAACCGAAATGTGCTATTCTCACTGCTAAATTAACAAGCGTTCGCTTTGTTCGCAAACCCAAAGCACCACTAATCTCGCCGCCCCACCCCGCTCTGCTGACTCTCGCCGCGCTGTGCAGTTTTTATTTGCGCTTTAAAGGCGAAAAAGCTTTACAAGTGGCGCACATTTGTTGCCCCATTCGCGCAAATCAATGACACTTTTGCCACTCACTGCTAGTCACTTGGCGCGCAGCTACCTAAAAGTATGCAATGCTATACGCGCTACATGCGCGCCCTTTCATTCGGTGCGCGCCAACAACAAATTAACAACTGCGCTCATTTATCATTTTGCCGCCACCGCATGAACGCGCTGCCAAAAGCCGCGCGCGCCAATTTGCGGGCTGCAGCGCGACATTTTGTATTCATTCATTTAGTTGCGCAGTCGCGCTCGCATTCGCGTTCGCGTTTTGCGCCTGCAAGTATGCTGGCATTTTTGTCGCTTTTGTCGCATTCAAGTGCAAACATTTGGTGTATCTGTGCGCGTCTGCCACTCTGCGCCCGCAACCGTTGTGTGTGTGTGTGTGTGTTTGCATAGCTGAGTGCGTTACCTTTTCAACGCTAAATGGAACACGGAATGTGTTTCAATGTTCCGCATAAAGAGCATATTTGGCGCGCTCGTTTTGTTGTCAAACTAACTTGCCGCCACCCGCTGACCTTCTCCGGACGTGTCATGCCACGCTCTATGCACGTCATTTGTATGCGTGTGCCCTATGTGCATTAGCATGCATGTGTGTGTGTGTGTGTGTATTTTGATTATGTTTTACGCACAATGGCAACACAAACGCCAAAGACACACCAACTGTTTGCCTAATTAAGCAGAGCAACTATGCGCGGACAGGGGTCGCTAAAAAATGCAAACGAGTGAAAGAGACAGAGAGAGAAGGAGTCACAGAGGCATTAATGTTGCAGCAAATCAATCGTAGGTATAAGTAAGTAATGAATAACTGATACGACGACACTATGAAGGGCCCACATCAACACAAAATCATTTGTTTTCCACATATTCTGATCTGAAATATTCAAAATCTGTTAATCTCTCCTGGACAGAGGCACATAGAGGCAGCCACTCGTGAACTGCTGAGGTCAATGCCCCGGAAATATAATACAAATTGATTTAAGTAAGTTGGAATCTGGCATTCCGATAGCATTATTGGGTTAATTAAATTTTACCATTTTCATATGCAACAGAAAAGAAAAATTATTTCTGTCATTAACCCTAATCCGTCGTTCGGGTGATTTTTCAAAATTTATCAAAATGATTAAGGTTTCTTGTATTTGTGGTAAACCAATATAAGTTTTAGAAATTATCTACAACATATTGATTACACTGCACATCAGCATGTCTGTTGCATGGAGTTTTTTACATCAATCTGAATCGACTTTCCACGCTGTTTTCAAAACCATACTACGTTGTTATGTAACAGCTCTAGTTTTCGCAAAAAATGAGCGTGTCACTTTTTCGAATTTTTCTCAGCATTTTTCTCGTTTCCGACTGTAATTCCTGAACCAATAATCCTATCGACATGATTTTTATATAGCACTATACTCTATATGCACTAACAACATTTCACGCCATCTTTTCTGACATTAATCAAGTTTATGCGCTCAAAATTTGCGTTGTAATAAGGTTTCAAAGTAAGAAAATATTGAATTTAAAGGCGTTTTTCTTGATGGCGAAATTCGTACAGATGTTTCATAAATCAAGTTACGAAGTTTAGGAATATCTTAAGAAGAAACATCAAGCAATACAATACAGCCAAATTATTTGGCAGAATACACATTCGCACCGAAATAATAGCAAAAATGTACCATAGCCATTTTCATCACTTTTCATACTTTTTCCTTAAAAAAATAGGAGCCTCCCCATCCGCACTGGGGCTTTGGGGGTTTAAACCCAAAAACACGAAAAATTTTGGTACAAGATATGGTTTCGAATGGTATTCGGCTCAAAAGTTCGACTCAGAGTTCAGTCGGAGGCAGCTTAAAGCGAATTTCTAACCGTCAGATTCTAATCGGAGGCAAAGTCCTTTTAGTATTGGCACTTTTGTACTAATCTACTGTTTGCTTTTTGAGACAAGTACTCGTATTTGAATTTTAGTTATTTTCTTACTTCTATCTTTGCAGCGGGCATCAGCGAAAACAGTGTACCAAACCGATCTTAGTGAAGTTCCCAACCATTTCCGTCACCTCCTTTACACAACAGGTGGCGCTATAAGCAGCTCACAACATCGGCGGTGTTGTTCCTAAACTGCGGTAGATGGCAGCCCCATCACTTACATTACACACAGGACAATGTCCTATGGAAAACAAATAAAATATAATAAATTAATAATAAAAGCAATAATCACAAAAAGTTACGTAATATATTTGCAACTATGAGCTAACTTAGTAAATAAATTACTCAAGTTTTGATACACAAAAATTCATGGTGCGATAGGTGAGTGCTACGCTTTACCAACTCATCAATCACAGAGCTGTTTTTAATAGGTATCCAATTAAGTACGAGGAGGTCATAAGGATTAGCTGGGCAATTGAGTACAGGATGTGAGAGCTTCAATTTGCTAAGTTACATTTTCTGATTTTGTTTTCTTGCTTTGTACTCTGTACAGCACATTCTTGTTTTTCATCCACTGACAATGAAAAAATCACTTTTTTCTTCATTGTTACGTCAACTCAAACACACATTTTAAAACAGCTTCGGTGAAGATCTTTTGAAGAGCTTCGAACTTGCGAATTCGAGTGAATTTTAAAAAGATATCGTATTATCTTTTTTTGAAAGAGGCAGCAAGATCCAAAAAGGTTGGGTGTATTTTCGTTGTGTTAAAGCCTGATGAGTAGCCACGATAGCCCGGTGTGAGTACACTAGCCTATCATTCCAGAGGTCGTGGGTTCAACTCCTACCTGGTGCATGGTCCCGCACTGTTCCAACTTTTTTCCAGTCTTCTAAATATTCCCTCGCCCAGCAACAAAACCCAATTCAAAAAATCCGACCCTCAGATGATCCTTTCCCACTCACTCCCGCTGAGCAGATGTAAAAAGAAAACAAATATACAACCACACGGTGCACCAGCGACGCCTGTAGGATGAAACGTGCATTAGCGAAAACGGCGTACCAAACTGATCTTAGCAAAGTCTCCGACCATCCTGCTGTGTCATCTCCTTTACACAAAAGATGGCTTTACGAGCAGCGGTATCTCGAAGGTCTCATTCCTAAGCGACGGTAGATGGCAGTCTCATCACTTAGGAATACCTGCAACAGGCCAATCACCTACCCTGGTAGAGATACCCAACCGATTAACGTATCCAACAAAAGGCAAAGTCTTGTGAAGGCTCTATGCTCCAGAGAGGAGTGAACAAGGAAACAAATGTGGTGAACGAGATAAATCTTGCTGAACAAGTAATATAACATTAAGCTGGAGAATGTTAGGTAAAGATGAGACAGGCTCTTTTCCTTCCACGCTTCCAGTAAAGTTAATTTAGGTTCGAATTAAGTTAGGTTGAGTTAAGACAGGTTTAACTATGTTAGGTAAGACAGAGTTTAGGCTAAGTAAGGTAAAATTAGGTAGGTTATAGATACGGTTAGATAAGGTCCAGTCGAAATGGCTGTCTGTGCCCGGGACTTGGCCGCCAGTCTTTTTTGTTTAGACTACAAATGAGGTTCATTATGGAATCTCAAAAGATAAAATGATGCATTTAGACCAAAAGTCATTTGTGAGCCAGATTAAGTCAGTTTGATTCGTGAATGAATCCCAGAAGGCCTCATTAACTGGCTGATCTGAAGTTATCCATGTTGTCCAGATTGGTGGGACTACAGTTTTTCATCTCCTTCCAGAGAGGGGCTAGCAGTGGCATAGAAGGGAGGTAGGTTGTAGTGACTGTCTCTGTATGAGAAACACTTTGGGCCTCTTTATGGGCTAATTGTAAAACTACCAGTTTAAAATGTGTATGTAACACTGTTTTTTCAACATTCGGGAAGAGGGGCAGGAGATCTATAGTTTTACGTCGAATTCGAACTTCGGTTTTTTTCGCAATTTCTTTTCACACTTGGAGGTTTTTAGCCATTGCCTGCCAAGAGCGCACTTGTGCGATTCTTGTAATTCTCATCTGTTTCATGTGGATAGCGGTAGAAGTAGACGAGTGTTTCAACAGCCCAAGCTAGGATTCGAACCTAGGGCCTCTGGTATAAGAAGCCAGCGCGTTACCCACTGGACTCTCGAGACCGGCATTCTTCGGCATCGACATTCTTCCTTTGAATTCACAGAGTAATTTAAAACTTCTAGGTTGGGTTAGGTTACACTGGTTGAATGGACTCTGTTAGATTCCGTAGTGTTACCAGATGTACGTAGCATTAAGAATAACCCGTAGAGATCTACGTATAAATAGAGAACTGTATACTGACCGATTTGCACCATTTGACACTACCGCAAATAATATCAAAAACTTTCAAAGACAATGAATTCATCCAAAGTTGCATTCAACGTGGGCCAAGTTTAGTCGGTTGATGGTTGGTGTTTGTTGGCTGGCGGTAAGAGGTGAGCTTAGGCGGCTGATTGTTGGTGGTGGCTGTCCATCGAGCAGAGGTGCGTTTAACAACACCGACGACATAAAACTTGCAGTCGAAATTTGATTAATGTAGTTGTGCGCACAACGCGAATGCCGCCGCCAACACGCAGCTTCTGTTTGTGTTTGCGTTTTTGCTTGTGTGCGCCTGCGGGCGCGCGTTTTCGCTGTGTTGATGTTGGCGCTAAATTGGTGTTGGTGTTTGGCTGGCTGGTGCATGTTGAGCATTGTGCATTGTGCGTTGTGCGTCGAGCGCATTGTAAGCAGCATTCTAACTCGCCAGATACATAAATACCCGAAATGCGACAATCCCCAGTTATTTGTCAAGCAGCAGCTTTGCAGTTGTGTGCGTGTGTGGGGCTGTGAATTGAAAACGTGCAGTTGGATGTGTGCGTAAGTAAGCGTTGATTGTTGGTTTATGCGCCAAGTTGTGCCTTGTGCCATTGTTTCTGTGTGTGTGTGTGTGTGTGTGTGAATTTAAACCTGGTTCAAATAGTTGCGCTGTTATTATGCGGCAAACGCAAACGCAAACGCCTGTGGGGCTGCCGGCACCCCTATATCAATTTTGATGGCAGATTAAACAAGTCGAATCTACGTGTCTGTGTGTCTCTGTGTATATGTTTGTGTGCGTACGTGCGCTTTTCACGCATTTAATTTCAAAGTGTTTTCGGTTTTCGCTCGCGTTGAGGTGTTCGCCGCTCGGACATGACAAAGCATAAATTACACAACACCCCTCCGCCCCCTGTGTGCGTAGCATGCTGGCGTTTAACAAACAGAAAGCAATGCCAACCGATTGCGGCCAGCGCGCTGACGATGTCTGCCTGTGCGCGATAAGTTGTGCTCATGCAAAAAGTGCGCCGTGTACTTCAAAATTTAGTTGACGCGGGAAAAATCAAAATATTTACAATGCCGCGGCAGTTGAGTGAGTACCGATGCGAAGTCAACATCGCTAAATAATACTTGCGACATGTTTGTTGTAGATTAATATGGAAACACTGAGAAATAATGGCAGCGAGAATTTTACTACGACTGCAGTTGCGCTTCTTTAGCTAAAAACAAGTATCGGATAATTTTGCTGCTGCAGTGGAATTTACTAACATTTAACATTTAATATAACATTTTCAATATAACATTTTCAATATAACATTTGCCAAAAGTGCTTTGCTGGCGCCAGTTGTGTTGCACCAAGTGTGGGTCGCACAAATTGGCAAATCGCTTTGCTCATAATTTTGTGGCACAATACAAATATATTTCAAGTACAAATTTTAGTTTCATAAATTTGCAAGTCGTTGACGCCTTTTTCCAATGCAGCGCGGACGTATTTGATTAGAATCGCTTGTAATGCACAGCAGGGAGTCTGGCTGATACGGAGAAGAATGTTCGATATTTGCGGAATTTAGCATCACTAGGAAGAGAAGCAGTATATGAAGGCTTGCCACTGGGACTATTTTTCTAAGTGAAGTGCTGAGGTTCTTTGCAAGAACATTCCTCTGCTAAAACAACGCACGCCGCCCATAAAATAGGCGTAGACAAAAATTTGTTATTAAGGACCTATAGAATTCTTAAGAATTATTAAACAAATTACATATAACTATAAAATCAGGTTCTCTTAAAACTCTATGTTCTGGTATAAATGACCTCACCTCGCAGGCATTCGAGTGTTTGCAGCAAATCGGGCCGAATTATTAGCTCTCAAGAAGGTCTAATAATTTTTTGGTTATTAAGAGAAGGAAGAAGAAGGAAGAATCTGCCCATATAAGGTTAGAAAATAAATGTTCTTGTTCCTATAAATTATCAAACAAAAATACATAGATCGAGAAGCCTCCTGAACTTCCTGAAAACTCCGGATCGGATGTGTCCCCACCCCTCCCTCCCTCCCGTCTCTTGGCAGAGGTTATTAGGAGCAATCATTCAAACCTATGTGAGTCAAGTCGGCCACGATAGTCCAGCGGGTAGCGCGCTGGTTGCTCATACCAAAAGCCCTAGGTTCGATTCCTAGCTCAGGCTGGTGAAACACTCATTTACTTCTTTCAATATCGACATGTAGCAAATTGGAATTACAAGAATCGCACAAGGGTGTTCTTGGCAGGTAATGGCAAAACCTTTAAGTGTGAAAGGAAACTCCCAAAAAAACGCTGTTCAGATTCGGCGTTAACCCATTAAAACCTGACCCCAGAAGGGCTTGTGCGATTTCCATAAAATTTTACACAATCTTAGTAATTGACCTAATCAAGAAAAAAAATGAAGCAAATAATTCATACCCCCACCCCCTGACCCAGGAGGGTACGTTGCGCAAACGCAATTTGGGCCTTAGTCACATACAAAACATAAAATTTAAAAAAAAAAATTTTTTTTAACTTATTTTTAAATAGTTTAGCATTACAAAATGCAGCCCACAAAGGGATTTTGATAGGTTTGAAGAATAAGTATTTTTAATTGAATTTCAAAAATTCCCCAAAAAAAACCTTTGACTTTGGATCGAAAAAAGATATGAATATTTAAAAAATTTTGAAATTTGAGTATGGCAGAATCTAAAATGATCAATTCGAATCCAATTCTACCCATTTTCAAGTCTTATATCTTTATGAATTACTTAATGTAGCGAAATTCCCAAACGTTGCGCAAACGCAACGCTCAGGGCTTAATGGGTTAAACTGTAGATCCTCTCCCCCTTTCCTTCTGTTGTGTTGTTGTTGGAAAAAACACTGTTGCATAAACATTTCAAAAACAAAGGTGAAATATGTGGTATCACTCTCTTCTCCTACCTAACCTACCCTTTCCCTTCTCCTATCCTTCCCTATGGGCATAGTATAATGGTCCAAGTGAACTGAATGCTATGGAAAGCTTGGAGCCTTCCTGTCTGATATGATATCACATCACTTTAAATCACTTCACAATCATTTATAATTTCATGTAATCACCTTAAATCACCAAATTACTTCAAACCATTTTAAATTATTTCAAAATGTTTTGAAGAATCTGCGACTTATGAACGTAAATAAAAACACATCACATCAATCCTATCACCTCAGATCATAGCACATCAGACCAGATCACATCACATCACATCACTTCACAATCAATTCAAATTTCATGTAATCGCCTTAAATCATTTCAAATTACTTAAACCATTTCAAAATATTTTGAAGGATCTGCAAGTGATGAACGTAAACAAACAATCACCTCAGATCGTAGCACTCCTATCACCACAGATCGTTGCATATCACATTACATCACATCACATCACATCACATCACATCACATCACATCACATCACATCACATCACATCACATCACATCACATCACATCACATCACATCACATCACATCACATCACATCACATCACATCACATCACATCACATCACATCACATCACATCACATCACATCACATCACATCACATCACATCACATCACATCACATCACATCACATCACATCACATACATCACATAAATCACATAACATCACATAACATAACATCACATGACATTCAATTTTCAAATTACTTCAAACCACTTCAAAGCATTTCAAAATATTTTTGTCGTCGATCCCGCTTGCGAATTTAACAACCAATACAAAAGCGGCGTGGTGTTGTGGAAAGGTGTTGCTTTATTGGCGAAATGGCGGCTGTTGGCGTTTGCTGCCGCTTATTGGCGATACTGGCGCTTATCGGCGCTTATTGGCGGTGGTGTTTATTTCTATGAACGATTTACATTAAAAACATACAAGCTAAATTCTCACAAGTTCTTACCGCAGTGTCCTTTCTTTCCCTTTCGATCGACGACTGAGCTTGAGTGTGCGCAAACGGCTTACATATGCTCTGCGTGCGAATATGCACAAAAGGAAAGAAGAGTGACGAGTAACGGTGAACTTCCAAGACGAGTGGGTGACAATAGAATGCCGCATTGCGGAACAGGCAAACTTACGATAATTACAAACGGTAGAGATTGGGCGTACAAACATAGTTATGATTTGAAACGGGAAATGTATAAGCAAATAGGGTAAATTGGGGTTCTGTGACAATTTTGAAGCATCTGCAAGTGATGAACGTAAACACACTTCTAACATCAATCCTATCACCGCCGATCGTAGCACATCACATCATAACACAACACATCACTATGTGAGTCAGACTTCAATCGAAGCTTTCAAGAAGGTACAAAAATGGAGGAGAGCTTTCGCCTCTGGAACTGTTCGAGTGCTCTCCAAGCATGTGAGATGTCCATTTCGAATGATTTGTAACAATCCATTCACCGGTCTACTGAATAGAAAGTTTAAAATTCAAGAAAGAGTAAATTGAATATGAACATATCTTCCTTAGAATCTCTCTCTCTAAGTAATAAAAAATTAAATGAAACGAGAAAATCCAAGTCTCTAAAATTCCAGGCTCCGCTAAGATCTCCAAGACCTCCACACTCTCTCGTCAGGTTCAACGAAACTTGATTCCTATTGGAACTTATTACAAACGACAAAAGTCCTTTTCCCTCATCAGTGTATAGTAAGTTTACTTATTTTTAGTTTTAGAATACCCAATTATCCAACGCATTCTACCCAGCAGTATTTAATTTGGAAATTTTTGAAACTTGTTTAATTTCCATTTCATCAAAATTATGCTTCAAATTTTGTAGCTTTTCGCATTTTTGGCGTTACCATGGCCACTGATAATTGTCTGCGTTTTGTTAAATTACATTATCAGCCATTAACTTTCGTTGTGTTGTTGTGTGTTTTGTTGCGGTAGTTGGTACTTTTGCACCTTTATGGCGCTGTAGCTAATTATAAAAAGCAACAAGAATAAGCACGAGAAAAATAAACATTTTATGAGGCGACCATTAACGAAAAACTCAGCTTAATAACGCTGGCATCGAAATATTACTGAAAGGTAATGAAGCCATTACCGTAGCTGCCACGCACCGACAAACACACACACACACAGACACAGAGAGGCAACTACCAACTCAACTCAACTGAATAGCTGACAGCGCATAAATAAAACAAATAAATGCGGCACATTTAACTCGATGCCGGGCTGCTCAACAACAGTCAACACAACGAATTTTCGTACTCAAAAAGGGGTCTAAGCAGGGAGCACATTGGCAGCTAATTGCGAGAGCGCGCCACATCGGGCGATAGTCGAGCGCGCATGAGTTAATGGCAAAATTTGATATTGCTGCGTAATTAAACCGCACTGCGAACATTTGCCAAGTGCGCCGACGTCAAGCGACAAGCGTCAGCGACGACAGACGAGCGGGCTGTCAGTTAGGCGGCCGACGGAAGGCACTGGCAACTGCCACCTTGAGTGACATTAACAGGTGGTATAGCTTGCTGGCTGCTTGGCGTGACAGCAGCGAGCGCTGCGTGAGTGCGAAGCGTTGGGCGTGTGGTGGCCACCGCCCACAACAACTCATCAGGCTGTCGCATCAGCTGCCCACAACAACAGCGGCGGTCGGCAATTCAACTAGCCGCCAACAATGCCTACACACTATTAATCGGCTAACAACAACATCAACAACAATGAGTTGAAGGATAAGCGCCTCGACTGGGCGCCAACATTGACTGCCACCCGACGGTACCGATGCGGCTCCCAGAAGTGCTGCAAAAAAATTGCGACATTTTTTTTTACTTTTCTGTAGTCTTTATTATTGTTGCGAACAAATGAACACACACATTTGAATGCATGAATGTGTATGTGTGTGTGTGTGTGTGTATGTGTGTCGGCTCACTAAAGAATGCGCCATAAAATTAAATACTTCTCAGGAGAATTGCGCAAATGCAGGGTCACATTTAACCAGCATGTACATGTTGTATACATGTATGTATGTGTGTGTGAGTGTATGGGTGTTAGTGTGTAAGGTTGTTGGGATGGTGGCATTATTATGGTTGTGGTTATATAAAAAGCAGTCAAATAACTGTCTGTAATAAGTTGAAAGCAAAAAGTGTTGTCATTAGCATGATTATGGCACATGTTGTTGTTGTTGTAAAAGTGATTCTTCTTGTTGTTGTTATTGTGGTTGCTGTTGTTATTGCAGTTGGTGTTGTTGTTGTTGTTATTATACCACTCCTCCTTGGCTGAGTTAAATTGTGACTCTCGAGAAAACGTCTTCTGAGCGGCAGTTAAAATGACAACAACACAACAATAACAACAGAACAAGCAGAGAAATTACCAAACTGCCACAAAAACAAAGTACAAGCAACAGTGAACAAGTAACTATGTACTTAAGAAGATGGAAATAGCCATAAACGCACAAGAACTTAACAACAAAAATACGCTTAAACAAAAATTAAACCAGCAACAAAAACCAGATAGCAATAAAAACCAAAAAATATAGAATATTAAAATATTCACAACAAAAATGGAGCAAAAACGACTACAACCAAAACTACAGAAATCAAATGTTACCACTAATAGTTACAACAACAAAAGGCAGAAGGAGAAACAAAAATTACTACAACAACAGTTAAGAGTAGTAAGAACAATTTGAGAACAATTTGAAAACCGTTACAACAAAACCAATGACTTAATAACAAAGCACAACAACAACAACAATGTAAATATGATTACAATAAATGATGACATAAAAACAACAACAATCAATATGTAAATGCCACAGCATCAAAGATAACAGTAATAAGTGAAAAAGCAACAAAATAAATAGTAACAAAAGTAACATTAACCCTTTCGACCCCAAAGTTGCCTGAGAGCAACTTCACCTAATTGTCATCTTATAGCAAAAGCTACGATTGATTTATGGGTTTAATTAAAGTAGGCAGCAACAAATTAATATTTTTAGAAGTGAATTTAAAGAAAATTACAAACATTTTACTGTTATGCCCAAAATAATTTCCAATAATTTGCAGCGATATCAGGGAAAGTTTGTGTTCTAATTGAAGTCTTCGAATTGGGCGCGTTTGATCAAAACCCTGTTTCTTTAACCCTAGAAAGGTAATCTTCGCCGATTCGACGAAGATTACCATCAACGTATGTAAAATATGATTACCCTTCTAGGGTTAATAACGATGAAACAAAATCAAAAAGTGCTAATTTTGTATTTTTCCATAGATATTAAATAGTTTTTCTGTACCTAAACAATATTTATACAAAATTTACTTAACCCGTTTTAGTTAGTAGTTTAGTAGTTATAGTTTTTCTGTACTTAAACAATATTTATACAAAACTAGCTGGGCCCCGCGGCTTCGCACGCAAGCTCTCTTCTTTCACCCGATACATATTTTGAACGCATGGTTGAACCCATTTTGATTTAAATAAAAACATATGTCTATTATCTTTGATGCCAAGTGGTTCTAAAAATTGTGAAGTCAAAAGGCCCTTTAAATCATGAGTTATTCACGTTTACTCTAAACAAAATCTTAAACCTTAGTTAACCACGGTAGATTTCGATTTTCAAAAATATGAAAAAAACATTGTAATTATTTCCCGATTTAAATGCTTTTTGTCCACGTTTGAAGTCAAAAGGACCAATAAATCATGTTTCCATGCAAACTGTTAACCCATTGTTGACCCCGTTACGTTTTGATTTTCAAAAAAGTGAAAAACACGTGTCAAATTATTTCTCACTCAGAGTACTTTCACAAAGTTTGAAGTCAGTGGGCCCGTTAATTAATTTTTTTTTTACAGTTTCGCCATACAAACTTTTAACCGGTCGTTGACCCCGTCCGATTTTAATATTTGGAAAAAATGAAAAACACGTATCGAGTTATTTAACATTTAATGTACTTTCACCAAGTTTGAAGTTAAAAGGTCAAAAAAATTTTTTCTTCATACATACTTTTAACCCGTCGTTGATCCAGTTAGATTTCGATTTTGAAAATAATGAGAAACGCGTGTATAATTTTTTTATTTCAAGTATTTTTATAATTTTTGAAGTCAATAGGCCTATCGGTTCATGTTTTTTTCGAGTCTACCCTTAAACAAATCTTAACCCATTATTGGTCCAGTTAAATTTTGATTTTTGAAAAATTATAAAATACGTATCGAATTATTTTTTGTTTAGAGTATTTTCAGGAAGTTCGAAATCAATATGTCTCTTAAATCACTTTTCTTCATACAACACCTTCACACATGTTTTGCCCCTTTACACCCTGAATTTAAAAAAATCCCGGAGCGGAGGTTCCTTAGCGGAGGTTCATTTTTCAAGATGTATCTACAGTTCAAATTTCATGTTCGTAGCTTCAGCGGTTTGGGCTGAGCGATGATGAATCAATCAATCAATAAATCAATCAGTCAGTCAATTAGGGCAAACAATCTATGTATATAAAAATGGAGGCGGTACCACACCCTCTTGTCCAGTGCTCACAACTTTCTTCTAGTCGAATTGTGCTACTAAGTGGAAAGTTCGTACCAAGTTTCACTGATGTGTGTGTGTACTGCATAACTGTCTGAGCATAAAAAATGTGCCACGCCCTTTGACCAACGCCCCATTCCCTCTATTGAAAGATATGATTAAGTGGTAGGTTCATACCAAGTTTCATTGATGTAGGACTTACAGTTCTGCTGCATAAAAAATGTGCCACGCCCCTTGTTCAACGCCCATAAAATTTTAACAGTAGAATAACACATCTATGAGGAGACGGTACACTAAATTTCAATGCTGTGCGACTTACAATTTCGAAGCTATTCCACTTAAAAGATTTGAGTTGTATGGGCGGTGCCACACCCCCTTGTCCAATACCCACCCCATTCCCTCGGTCGAAGGACATGATTAAATAGTAAGTGTGAACTAATTTTAATTGATGTGTGACTTATGGTTCCAAGTTTATTGTCTAAAAATGTATTCTGGTGGCGCCACGCCCCGTTTTCCCGACTTTTCTTTTTTTATAAACCTTCACGTAACAATTTCGAACAAACCCGCCGAAGGAAGTATCCAAGTTGGTCCAGCCGTTCTCGAGTGATACGCAGTCGAATGGACCACGATTCATTTTTATATATATAGATTTACTTAACTTAAACGGGTTAAGTAAATTTTGTATAAATATTGTTTAAGTACAGAAAAACTATTTAATATCTAACTAAAATTGTTCAAAAGTAAACTAACTCTAAAACTCTAACAAAAAGGCCAAAGGATATTACCAAAAAGTAATATCGAGATACAGAGTAAAATTCGGGGTCGAAAGGGTTAACAAATAAACACTAGCTGCAACAAAACCCAAAGCAATAACAACAATAAATACAAATTACAAATAATACCGAAAAAATAAAACAGCAGCTCCAACAAACACGAAAACAACAACAAAAATTTAAACGAAACAAATAAAAAAAGATAAACAATAACAAATAAAAATGACCAATACTACCAAAAAGAACAGTAACAATAAAAAAGCAGCTTCAACAAATACTAAAGCAGCAACAAAAATGCAAATGAAAAAAAATAACAACAAATAGCAAAAAAGACAAACAATAACAAATAAAAATTACAAATACTTAGTACCGAAAAAAAGTAACAGCAACAATAAAAAAGCAGCTTCAACAAGTATAAAAACAACAACGAAAAATGCAGATGACAAAAAATAACAACAAATAGCAACAAAAAATTAACAACTAATAAAAATGAAAAAAAAACTAACAGTAACAATTAAACAGCAGCTTCAAGAAACACAAAAGCAACTACAAAAAATGCCAAGAAAAAAACAACAAATAGCAAAAAAGATAAACAACAACAAATAAATATTACAAATACTTTCTACCGAAAAAAAGTAACAGCAACAATAAAAAAGCAGCTTTAAGAAGTACAAAAGCAACAACAACAAATACAAATAAAGATTATAACAACATATAGCAACAACAACAAGCAACAACAACAACAAAATCATATACCCCACTATCACTACAACAACAACTACAACAATAACACACTGTCAATAAACCAAGAAGTAGCCAGCAAGAAAAGCTTGAGTTGAGGCTAAAAAATAGAGGGTTTGGGGATTCAACCCCCTAAAACACAAAAATTGCTGGTACAAAAAATGGTTTCGAATGAAATTGAATTAAAAAAAATTAACGCAAATCCCCCCAAAATAAAATCCTATGTACGCCACTGTAGTACATAGACTCTTATACAGATACATACATATAATGTCTCTATTTATATGTATCTGTGTGTCCACACACATGTCTGATTATGTAAGTTTGCGTGTGGGTAAGTGTTTTTTTACATAAACCCAACCCTAGCGTTGGCAGCCAAATGCGAAATGCTCTAATTTCAAGCACACTGACATTGACAAACACACATACAAACACACATTCACACATTTCACACGCCCTGCAACGAATTTACAGCCACACGTTTCGCCTCAACATTTCATCACTATTCATTATTTTACAGCTGCAAACGACACGCACTAGCAACAGTCATCACATAATAGTAATAGCAACCTCTTCAACAACAACAACAACAACGATCATCAGCCAGTGAAAATAGCCATGGCATCAGCGGATTTAGTAGCTTTGCTTGCGCACTTAAATGGAAGCTTATAATAATAATTGCTGACGACTTTTATATCTCGAATGCTACCGCATGAAATGCCTTCAAAATACAAAAACAAAATGAACTCCAAATACCGGCCAACACCTTTGCTGTTTGCCAGTTGGCCCCACACTCGTCACTTCTCGCCCTGACAGGTGCGTTGTAGACGTTGGTGTGGCAGTGGATTTAGTGGAAATTATTTGCACGTGGATGAAAATTATCGATAAAGCAGCAAGCAACGAACTGTTGGGATTTTCACTTCTATGCGATTTGTTTGAGTTTCAAGTGTTGCTTTTGGCGGCTTTTCTACGAAGACCTTTTAATAATGCAAAATATTTAATGGACGAGTGAATCACATTTTTTGTGGCCTTCTGCCAGCGTTGCATGTGGCAATGAACTCTTCACAATTAATTGGCAATAAACTCTCATTAAACTGGTTAGTTACTTGCTGCAACCTCCAATCAAAAGTCGAAAATAAACAGTTGCGTGCTTTTAGGCGTTCACATGAATCTGTGAAGTTAATTTTCGTTATTGAAAAGTGGGTGAATGCTCAGGCACAGTAAAGGATCTGTTTTAAAAGAATCAGTGTTTTTTTCTTTAATTTTATACAAAACGCAGTGCAGTTGCAAAATAAGTGGAGAATAGTTTGTTCTTCCACTAGCAGCTTTGGCAGAAATGTTTGGTCACATGGCCAATCCTAGTCTCAGTGAGTACCCTTTGAGGTTCAGCAGCCTTCTGACTTACTTCCAGTCCAGTTCTGGAAAGATTTGTTGCGGTTTCTTGCCCATTTCAGAGGCCGCCCAGCCAAAGTTGGAGGCATTTTGTCAGAGGTTGCTCCATCGCCAACTTGCAAATTCTCAGCAACAACAAAAATAGTAATCCTTTCTAAATTTCTAACTCGATCTACTGTTTTTAAAAAGAAACAAAATTGTCAAATGACTGAGCTGCAAATAAACAAATGTTGTTGTTGCTTAAATGTTTGCTTCGCTTCTTTATAGAAACTATTAAACCGGTGTCCAGCAGCCTGCCGGATTCTTACCTACTCAAAACCGCCGCTGTTTGGAAATTTTCCGAAGCAAACTACACATTAAATCCCTTTTGGACCCCTTATTTCAAATGAATTAAGTTCCTTAGGCACTAAAAAACGTGAGCATTGAACAAAACATATGAAAACTACCCTTGGAACATTGACCCATTTTTTTTCATTTTCCTGTAAAACGTATCATTCCTTGATCACCTTTATTGCTTTGGCGTAGAATGTGAAAAATCTTTATTTAGCCGGCAGCCTGTCGGATTCCTACCAACTGAAAACAGCAAATCACACGATTGATCCCATTTTGATCCCTTAATTAAAATACGTGGGTGGTCCGATAAGTACTTAGCCTACAAAAGAAAAACGAAAATTTTGGAAAAGTGGCGATTTATTTCTCAACGTAGTCTCCTTTCAACTCGATACACTTGACCCAGCGATGCTCCAACTTCGTTAACCCGTCTGAAAAATACGTTTTCTGGAGGCCTCCGTGGCGGCGATAACCTCCTCATTCGACTCAAATTTCTGCCCGGCGAGTGACTTTTTCAAGTTTGTAAACAAAACGAAGTCACACGTGGCCAAATTTGGAGAATACGGTGGATGGGGCAGCTGTTCGTAGCCTAATGCGACCAATTTGGCGAATCACCGACCGATATTGCTCTTTTTCCATTTTTCTAAAATCCGCGGACACGTTCGTTTCCACACGCGGTCAAAACAAAACTACAAATCCAATATGGCTGAAATTTTGACAGTAGCCGTCTACGAGGATGTACTGCACGATAGTAAATTTCTCTTACGATAGTGGCACCATCGGGCGGTGGGGCTTAGTACTTATCGGACTGCCCACGTAATGTAATTCCCTTAGGCACTAAAGAAAAAGTGAGTATTGAACAAAGCTCAAGGACATTGTCCAAATCTTTTCATTATGCTGTGAATAGTATCCACTAGTATCCACTATCCCTTAGGCACTAAAGAAAAAGTGAGTATTGAACAAAGCTCAAGGACATTGTCCAAATCTTTTCATTATGCTGTGAATAGTATCCATGATCACTTTTTCTGTTTTCGCATAAAATGTGGAAAATCTTCCCAAAAACTGGCAGAATCGTGGTCACCAAACTGCTTACCAACCAAAAGGTGTTGAAAGATTTGCCAAAGCACAAAATTAAAAAATTAAAGGAGAGACAAAAACTGCAGAAACAATGAAATTACCAGCAAAACAAACAGACAACAGTATTTTTCCAGTTAAGGAAGCAAATGATGAGATAAATCGAAAGTTGGCTCCTTATTTGGATCATCTCAAAAGACGAGACGTTTTTCGAGATAAAATTCGACAATTGCCTGAGATGAATAATAACCAGCGATGGATAATAATTTGGCTGATATTTCCATTCACAATTACCTGAGAAAATTCGAAAATTACCTGAAAGATGGGTAGAAATTATTGATAGAAATTATTGATTAATCTGTTCATAAAAAATTTAATTCAATCAATCTTTGTATCGTGGTTAACCTTTTTCTAGCCACAAACTATTCTCCACTATACATGTCCTGGCACTCCTCTTGTTCCTCTTGAGTGGTGTCTTAATGGCTTCAATGATATTTCTCTCTAGCTTTGACCGATATCTGTTGCAGATTTCATGCATAGAATCCCTGCGTATTTCCAAAAAAAAATGCTACACAAAAAATATTTGGAGACTTCAGAATATGAATGTGATTTAATAATGATTCAGTTGATTTCAAACTAAAGTCGCAGATGGACTTACACAAACGCACACATATTTGCTAACTTCGCCTTCGATTGGATCGAGAATTTTTGATTTTATTTGTTTCATTTATTTCATTTGTTAGATTCGAAGCTCTAAAGAAGAAGAACTGAAACTATGCCTAGAAACGAAGTTTTTTTACTCAGATATTGTATGTTCACAACCAAGTCTGACGTCTGTAGCATTCTTTGGACAGACTTGTGACCTTCCAGAAGCCGGACTATTCATTCATTCATATCGTTCATAGGCACATTAACTGTCGTAAAGTGAAACCTTTTTCACCTTTTTGCTCTACAACAACACAAATAATTACTTACCATCACCTGTCAAAAACTCGAACACAGAAATGTTGCACAATTATTCGTAAAAAAAAAAAAATTATAATTTAAATTCACAAGTTGAGCCGGAAAGTTTTTGTTTTTGGTTCTTTTTGTAAAAGTATAACAAAAATTAATTTGCATAATTAAATGGAAAATAACGGCGAGTAACGCATCATTTCATTTTGAATGTAAAGATAACATAGCAACAACAACAACAACAGTACTAACAAGAACAACAACAACAAGACATGGCAAAGCTAACCTTTTCAAGGTGTCGAGAGTTGGGTTGAGACACGTGCAGAGCTGCCTAACGGTTTTATGGCATTTCTTAACTGGTTCGGTTCAGTTCGGTTTGGTTTGGTTTGGTTTGGTTCGGAGTTTCGTTGGTTGGCAGGCAGTGGCGGATACATACAATTAAAAGTTTCTGTAAAAATTTTCACTTTTCAAATAGTTAAGTACATTTTAATTTAGCATGAAAATTAAATTATGTTGAAAACCATTTACACTTCGTTGGCGAAGCGTGGCAAGAGATGGTCGGCATTTCCTGATGCTGGCAACTAAGTGGAATTGTTTGTTAACCTTAAATTTGGCGCATTCATAATGGATAATCATAATGGAAAATTGTATGCGGCAAGAAAATTTATATGAGTTAGGATAATGAAGAAATGTTGTTATTGCAAAGTGTGTTCCATGTCCGGAAATTATGATTTCAAAAATGCGTCTTTAGGAATTTAGCTACAAGTTGTTTATGTGTTTGTGTGTTTAAAAGTAGCATTGGATTGAATTGTGCGGGACTTGAACGCGTTCTGTGGTCAGTTGTATTGACATCAAGTTTAATATAAAAATATATTATTAACAAATATAATAATTGATAGTCTGCTGTATTTGGTTTCCAAAAAACAAAAGAACACATACAAGAATGGCCAAAGAAATGGGTTAACCAAATGTGATGAGCAATGAAACAATAGTGCGAGACTTCAACAGCCAAAATGGTTCCTAACTCCAGACAGAGAAGTGTTCAAAAAACAAACGAGACAGAAAAGTGTTCACTGCATACCTGGCTGATCACTGTCCACTTAGGTATCATTTTTATTTTTTTAGTCAAAATTTGTTCCTTTGGATAGCAATCAAATACCAGAAACATCCATACATGTTTTGGTGATTGTCCTGTACCCAACATCAAAAGATTTCTACAGCTACGAGCAAAACTTTGGCTCTGGAGATGATCTGAAACTCACCAGAGACTAAGAAAAGGAGACAAAAATCCAAAAAGTACTTCTTGAATGTGGTTTCTGACCTAAAGTTAGATTCGTATGAGACAAAGAGGAGAAAAAGAAACAATGATTTCCAATGACTTCATTAAGCTGGTATAAGAACTCAAATGAGAATCGGCCGAGAGAAGAAGAAACGATGTCTTAAGTACTTCATTACGCTGGTTTGAGACCTCAAATCAGAGTCGCTCCAGAAAAATAGGATAAGAACAAACAATCTATCAATGAGTTCAACAGGATGCTTCCAAACTTAAAATGAGAGTTGTCCGGGACAAAAAAGAGAAGAAGAAACAATCTCTCAATTAGCTCATCACGCTGGTCTATGACCTGGAATGAGACAAAAGGAGATGAATAAATCATCACTGAAGTCATTTGAAATGAGACTCATCTGAAATCAGGAAGAGAAGAAGAAACTATTTTTCAGGTACTTCAAAAAAGTCAAGAAGAAACGATATCTCAATTAGTTCATCAACCTAGTCTATGACCTGAAATAAGAGTCGTCTGAGTCAAAGAGGAGAAGAGGAAACAATCTGTCGAGTAGAGGAGAAGAAGAAACAATCTTTCAAGTAATTTGAAATGAGACTCAGCTGAGATCAGGAGGAGAAGAAAAAACTATCTTTTAAGTACTTCATCAGGCTGGTGTGAGACCTAAAGTGAGAATCGTCTGTGCCAATGAAAAGAAGAAGAAACAATCTCTCAATTAGTTCATCCAGCTGATCTATGACCTGATATGAGGGTCATCCGAGACAAAGAGGAGATGAAGAACTAATCTCTGAAGTATTTTGAAATAAGACTCACCTGAGATCAGAAGAAGAAGAAGAAACTGTCTTTCAAGTACTTCACCAGGCTGAGAAGACAAAAAAGAGAAGAAGAAACCACCTCTCGAAAACTTCATCGGGCTGGTTTATTATATGAAATTGAGATGAGAAGGAGAAGAAGAAATGATCTTGCAAATAGGGCTGGTTTGTGAATTGAAATAAGTGTCACCAGAGATTAAGAAGTGAAGCTGAAAACCATCTTTCAAGTACTTCAGTAGGTTGGTTTGAAAATTCAACTGAGAACCATCCAAAACCAAGAGAAGAAAAAACTGTATCTCAAGTACTTTATCAGGTTGGTTTGTTAACTGAATGAAAGAAAAAGAAATTATCTCCCAATTAGGGCTGGTTTGTGGTTCAGAGATCAAGAAAAGAAGAAGAAACCATCTCTCAACTACTTCATAAGGTTGGTTTGAGGCCTTACATAAGAATCATCTAAGACTGATCTCAATAACTTCATCAGGTTAGTTTTTTATCTGAAATGAGACTTGCCTGAGATCGAAAGAAGAAAATATGATCTTCCAAGTAGGGTTGGTTTTCACAAATCAAGAGGAAAAGAAGAAACCACAAGAAACTACTTCATAAGGCTGGCTAATGATATCCCAAATGGGAGTTGGCCAAGAGAAAAAGAAAAAATCTCTCAAGTACTTCATCAGGCTCGTTTTTTGACCTGAAATAAGAGTCACCAGAGATCAAGAGGACAAAAAGAAACTATCTCCCAAGTACATATCTACTTCATCAAACTGCTTTCTAACCTCAAAAAAGTGATTAACACGTTCGCGGACAGTAAAAGTTTCAGTGAGCTGCAAAAATAGACAGTCAATTTTTGTGGAAACAAGTAGAACTATCTAAAATTTTATTATACATATCTTGTTGCAGTTGTCAGATTATCGTATTTTAGCCGTTCTACACATTGAATGATATAGCATATTATTTACAAAAATTTTAGTTTATTTAAAATTTAATTAACAAAAATTGGCTTTAAAATTTGAATGCTATAGCATTCACGTCTTTTTGCATCACTATGAAAATTACTGCTGTAGCATTCACGTCCGCGAACGTGTTAAGTGATCTCGTGACAACACAACGAGTCCTTTTGAGCCCAAGTCTGCCCTCATTTGAAAGTTGCCTCTCTACTAAAATTATTTACCACTTTAATGTCCAAACTAACTTTTCTCATGCGCCAAAAATTCTTTTGACATGGTGTAATATCTTGAAATACTCTGCACACTCACACTTGTCGAAATTACTGACATTCCCGCTCAGCGTTTGCCTGTCGTTGTGTTTTATATGTCGTTGAATTTTTTGTCGCTTCACTCGCTCATTGCTGCCTGCTGGCAAATTTGGCAGCCAACTGCCGCGCTGCATCAATTTTTCTAGTGCGGCAACATTTAAAAGCTTCAACGTAACTCCTACTGCTCTAGTTGTTGTTGTTGTTGTGCATCATGCTGGCAGCAGCTCATGTCATTGCTACAAAAGCAACACAAACAGAAAAAACCGAAACGAGCAACGTGCTGCGCGCTGCCGATTTAATCTACGGCTAAACGATTTGATCAGCCTTAAATTGATTTAAACTTTTAATCTTTTCTTGGCAAGTGGCAGTCTATGAAGCATGAATATTTATGTGCCACTGCATTTTCGACGGCACTACTGCTGCCGCCCCAGTTGTGGGCTGTGAGCCAAAAATAATAAAATTTCAAACGTTCGCTTCTTTTTTCCTAATCGCTACATTTCAGGTTTTGCGCTGCGCGTTGTTTTTGTGCTCGCTTTATTAAACGAAAATTATGATAATTTTCGTTTATAATTTGAAAGTCTCGAGTGCCAGGCGCTCATTGAAAATGCTGGTACGGCGATGCGGCTATTAAATACATTTCGCAAGCCGTCGGCGCTTTGCAGCAGCGCGCCGTGCCAAATGACATAAATTTCTGCTCCACAAACTCACACACACACACAGACATAGTCACACACAGTGACACTCACACTGCAGCCAAAGTGAAGTGAACGAACGAGGGTCATTGCATTTTTATGTCAGTGCGAAAGGCAAAGTAAATTTTAATTGAAAGTCGGATATAAAATAATTATTTGAGAATTGTCGCTTTCAAAGTGTAATTTCAAATGTCCAAAAAAAATGTATCAAATATTTAGAAAGTTTGTCTCAGTCATAGTCATATTTTACTATGGTCTCAGTAATCCTTAATAATTTTTTTCTGATACACGGATCTTGTTAAATAATAAACACCATAAACTTTACATATCACTTTGTGAGCCTCAAGACTTGTATGAATATTAAAGAATAACATTGGTTTTGTGCTTACAATAAATTTTAAGAAGAAACTAAAAATAAATCTAGAACCAAAATTGAATGCAATTTGCTTTAAGATTGAGCTAAATGTTACAGTAATTAACTGTAACAAGGACAATGTTGCCAGAAGTCCTTCAAAGCAAATCAAAAGCCATCTATAAGTGAAAACCAAATTTACTTACTTGCCAAACTAATATTTTTGGAAGTGGTTCCTAATAGCTCTTGTCTTAGGTTAGGTTAGGTTGGAGTGGCAGCCTCCTATGTGAGAAGCTCACTTAAGCACATCTTATGGCTCATTGTGATACCACAGTCGATGACGCGACTCCCCCTTACTGCGATGAATGAACCTATGGCTATATCCCTGATATTCAGAGGCGATAGCTCGGTTAGACTGGGAAAGAAAGCTGAGCCGAGAGACTTAAGTCTTCTTCTGGCTAGTGAAGGAGACTGACACAACAGGTGGATGACGGTGTCCTCCTCCTCCTCGGATCCGCATCCTCGACAGTAGTCGTTGGATTGCAGTCCCAGTCTCTCCGCATGCTTACCCATAAGACAGTGACCCGTGAGCACCGAGACCGTTGTGCTTATTGAGAGACGCTAAGGTTAAGCAGCTGGTTAGTCTCTTTCATGTTATAGGAAGGCCAGGTTAATCGAGAGATACTGCAAGTTTGTTCCTCAGACCACAGTTCAATCGCTACTCTTTGGTAGAATTGTCTGACCATCAATTTAATCGATGCAATAGGAAGGACGAGGCCTCAGCGAGCAATGTGCCTGCTCTGGCTAGTTCGTACGCCTCGCAGCTGCCTACAATGCCTTTGTGCCCTGGCACCCAGAGTAGTGAGACGTTGGAGCGCCTAGCTAGACTGTTCAAGGATTTTCGGCAGTCAAGGATCCATCTGGATGAAGTAGTCGCCCCGGCGAGCGACTGAATGGCTGCCTGACTATCCGAAAATGTACAGGACATCCGTTTCATGCGCGTTCTCGAGGATGAACCAGATTGAGGCCTGGTAAATGGCCATTACTTCTGCCTGAAAGACACTACAATGGTCAGGCAGGCGGAAGGAGAGACGAAGCCCCAGTTGGCTACAGAAAATCCCGCAGTCAACCTTGTTCGCCAATTTGGAGCCGTCAGTGTAGATATTGATGGAGTTTCCGTATCTCTACTAGGGATACGGACCATAAATCCGTAATCAAATTGAGTGGGGGTGCAGATGTGATCAATGACATCTGGCACCGAACTATCTTGAGTAAGAATCCTGGAATGACCAAGATCCGGTATAGCCCAGAGGGAAATCGCGTTTAGCCTGACTGCAGAGTATTTCGCATGTTATTCGCTCTTACGTAATGAACTTCTACATCAGTGATGACCATTCTGCTACTCGCGAGCAAAATTTACAATCATTCTATACTACAAAGACCAAATTTTATACTGGTTTTGGTGTGTGAAAATTAATCGGAGAGCCCATAATTTCTAATCTTACCTTAACTTACCTTATCTTACCTATCTTACCTCACCTTATCTCAAGTCGGGTGGCTCAATATGCAAACCTGGCTACAACAAAAATTTAAAATTGAAATTTTAATTTAAAACTTTCAGCCCTAAAATTACAATTTTAACTTCAAACTTCCCGCCCTGTAAACTTTTCCACTATACGTTTTTTCCAGCAGCTAACTTACGTCCTCCTTCGATTCTGTTGAACGTAATTTTTCCCTGTACAATGGATGGCAATGTCTAGGAGCCTGTGTGCAAGGATATTCCAAGCAAAAAATTCTTCTCCTCTGGTTCAGTATTTTCCATCCAAAAAATCTCTAAAGAATGGATGGGCGGGAGAATGGATGAACAGCTGCTTAAGTGAGAGAAATTTAATTGGATAGCTCATATTTTGTAAACCCATCTAAAACCGAAAAATCACGAGATTCAAAATGCTAACAAATAATTAAAATTAGCTTTCTAAGCTTTCCAGCTCTGTAAACTTCTTCAGTATGTGTTCTTTCCAGCAGCTAACTTACGTTCGTCTCCAATTCTGTCGAACATCCTTTTTCTCTGAACAATGTATGGCAATGTCTACGAGCCTGGGTGCAAGGACACTCGAAGCTATAAAAAACCTTCTCATCTGGCGTACCATCTTCCTTTCACAGTATTTCAACGCTTTATTTACTGAAACTTTAACACAACAAATGAAAATTTTTAAACGTCAGTATTTAAGTTGTCTCGACTTGCACTGCAAATGAGCGCAACAACAACAACGCTTGTTACACCTATTTCATGCACCATCGATTGCAGCGTTCTCGAAAAACTTCCATGCCGTTGCTTTTCAATGGAAAATGTTCAACTCATTGCGATGCAAATCGTTTAAAAGCGCTTGAAAGCAGCTGACTAAAGCCGATACGTAATGCCTACTCGGCTGGCAGTGGGCGCAGTGCGATATCAGCAACAACACGAACAACAACAACACTACAACACCATAACCAACACTGTCAGCATCTCACCTGCAGCGTTGTTCATTGCTGACACACCTGACGCAGCAGCGATTGCAGTGAGTTTCCTTCCTCTCTGTTTGTTGGTTGGTTGTTGCACTTTTCGCGTAACTTTGGGTCAAGTGCTCGTCGGCCGCTGCTGCCTGCTCGCCTAACCCGCTTACTGGTTCGTCGTTTGGACCGGCGCTCAGCCCATATTAAAAATGCACTTTGGCGTTGCTGTTGCTTTGGCCTTTGATGAATATTGGTTCACGTGTTGGCCGCCTCGCATCCATCAGGCCGCATTACCGCAGCCAAAGAAGCAAACGTAGATGAAGTGGCAGCGGGCAGAAGATGCAACAAAAAGCCAACTTTTCAAAAGGAAACGCTTTTGATGTTCTAAAAAATATGAAAAAACAAACAACAAGAACATTAAAAAACATAGAAAAAATATAGAAAATTCGTAAAAGTAGATTTATAGCAAGCAGCCCTTTTTGTTGCCCCTTTCTGAGCTCTTTGTAGCGTCTATTTTCGGTTTTATTCTGTTTGGACTTGGCGCAAGTTTATGTTAATTATAATTAGCCGGTTGATAGCAAGTGAAGTTAGTGGAAAGAGAATGAAGCGAGCAATGAAAAAATGGAGCGTTTGCTGCGCTACAAAGTGAACGGCTTTGTGCAGCAACCAACCAATGATTCGAGTAATTAGAGCGAGGAAATTCCGTTTCTGTTGGTGTGTGTGTGTTTTTAATTTTTTTTTACTAAAGGCTGAATGAAGCAAAAATGATTAATAAAGAGTTGTGTTAGCGAAAGTGAGCAAATGAAAGCAATTTAAATGAGGGCAAAATTATTTAGTTCAACATCTCTTAGCTTCACACGCACAAACGTTGGTTTGCAGGCAGCAAAGTAAAAGTTGAATGTAATAAAGCTTTCTACGATTCTACGGAACTAATTTTAGCTCTAATGACAAGAGTTCGTATACTATTTCTGTATTGATTTGGATATTTTCATAGCGCGTTGTGTTCTTTGGCGCCCATTTCCAAAATTATTCTTCAATCTTCCACACCGAATACAACAAAAAATCAAATCAAATCACACAAACTCTTCTATAAATAAATAACTCATTCATGCAGCTTTATTTGACTGCCAGTGTAGCTTACATACCTCCTCGTTACCCTGTCCCCCCTTCGCAGCAACTTGTACGTGATAGGTTTGTCACACAATTGAGCAACGCCTCTACCATTGAGTTGCTTCGCTGCTTGAGCTGTCTTCATTGATTTTCAATCAAATATTCATAGTAAGCAGGCAAAATGTTGGCGGTTGCTGGCCTTCAGGCCGCACTTTAGCCTCTCCCACATACACACACACATCCACTTGCAAATGTGTGACATGCGACACGATTGCAGTGATACAACACACCACGTGATTCGCATTATTTGCATTTTCTTTCATCTGTTTTCTTGCCAACGCGCTTTCTGCTGTCTTGTGTGGTGGCGAATTTTTGCTTTTAACCCGAAAATTGCAAACAATTGAATTCGTTTATGACGATTGCCAAACGGGCTTCAAATTGCTGTGCAACTTTGAATGATATTTGTTGTTGCTGTTTGTACAGCTCACACACACATTGACACACACAATGCTGCTGTGTGTTTGTGTATATTTGACTGCGGTGCTATGCAAAGCTTCATTGTTTGTTTGCTCTGTTGTGCCCATTGCCGCTGCACATTCCAGCCGACAGGCGTTTCGTCGATTGCGCCCCCCGCGCACATAAGGCGCTGGATTTTATATACAAAAAACAAATGTCGCACACTTTTTCGCGGCGACCGAAATTGCACGATGTCAACGCAGTGGCAGTGTCTGTGACTCTGGCACAGCGAAAGGATTCACAGAAGTTGACTGAGTTCACTGAGTGCCGGTTGCGACCGTTTCGGCAACTGTGCCGTCCCCACTGTTTATTTACAATTACGTCGGAACGCGCGTTACGGTCACGTTAGTGTTGCGAATGTTGATATTTGCATACGTTGGAAATCAAGGCAATGCGATTTTTGCCCAGTCGAAACGCTGCACCGCTTGTCGCCGGTTTGGTTTGGTTCGTCAGCTTGGTTCGTTCGTTCGTTGATTCGTTTACGTTTTCCTTGCTTTGTTTGTGTTTGGCTGCGCTGCGGCATAGTGCTGAATGCTTCACTGGCTAACTGTGGCAACAGATTTTGTGTGTGCTCACTGTCGGCAAATAAAAGCAATAACTGATGAAGAGGAAGCAAAGGAATATGGTAGAGTAAAGCTGTGGGTGGCGTTAAGAGAAAACTCGTCTTTTCTGTCTTTTGAATTAGCATTTCGATTTGGTTGCTGAAGTTATGACAAATTGGGAGAACACTCTTGCAATAATTTCATATTCATTGATATAAAGGAAAATTTTGATGCTTTTATATGCGGAAGAGAGAGGCGGCATGTTCATTACATAGAAGGAGTCCTTGTTACAAGTTTATTAAAATGCGAATGATAGATATTTGAAATATTTGTTGAATGAATCAGATAAGAATTGTTTCAGCATTTTTAATGTGGGATCTGTAATCTGGGATGTAATAAATAAAAAGGAAAATGGAAGAATGTGGATATGAAAAAAATTGGGGACATGAATAGTGATCGAATATCTGTTAGAGCAATGGTGCATGCAATGAGAGTTTTAGGGGTTCAACTTTCCCCACATATCTGCTTGTTGAAAACATTTTGGATAGCAATTATGATGTCAAATCAGGGGGCGGATTCAGAAAAATATTTTGGGGAGTTTCAAAAAGTAATTCTTTAATATTCATAAAATGCCTTTTAATGTGTATGTAGTTTTAAAGTCAATCCTAATGAACCCCTTTAGGGTTAGGGGTCCTATGTGCTTCCGGCGTCTTTACTCAGTGGCCAGAAGAGAGGCCCATCACTAATCTAAAGTTCTTTCACAGAAAGAATAGCAAAAGCATGACAATCCTTGTGTCATAGGTTCAAATTAAAAGTGACTAGTGAGTCAGAGAAGTGGAAGTGATACGTTTAAAGACAATTGTACATAAAATGTCTACTAATAGTGAATCGCAATCAAAAATTTCAAAGTATTTTATATTGGCATATTCTAGCGATACGAACTACGCCTGCGTTGGCCCATAGATTAAATATTTGCCACAGAAATTTGGGTAAGGGACAGTTGAATATATCTCCACCCCTATGAAGAAACTTGTAAGGTACCCTTTTCAGGCTCCAAATGAACAGTTTTATATAATTTCAGTGTTTCATTTTGACACAATCCAGCGATACGAACAAAGACAGCGTTGGCATATAGAATTAATATTCGTAACAGAAATTTGGGTAAGAGACAGTTAAATATTTCTCCACCCATACGAAGGAACTCACAACTTTAAACGACTTCAAACAATTTCAGAGTTTAATTTTGACACAACCCAGCGATACGAACTACGCTTGCGTTGGCCCATAGAAGAATAAATATTCGTAACAGAAAATTGGGCAAGAGACAGTTGAATATATCTCCACCCATACGAAAGAAATCACAAGGTACCTTTTTCAGGCTTCGAGAAATTCATTCAGTTCAGTGATTCATTTTGGCACAATTCAGCGATACGAAGTGGAAGTGATACGCCTATAGACAATTATAAATAAAATGTCAACTTATAGTGAATCGCATTAAAAAATGTCACAGTATTTTATATTGGCACATTCTAGCGATACGAACTCCGCCTGCGTTGGTCCACAGAATAAATAGTTGTAACAAAAATTTGGGTAAGAGAATGTTTCTAAACCTATATAAAGGATCTTACAAGGTACCTTTTTCTGTCTCCGAGTGAAGATGCAGTTGCTTCCTAATCTTAGTACAGTCAGCTTGCTAGGTAACTGGCGATTTGAACCCATGTTCCACAGACGCGCAGTATATGTAAATATAAAACGTTGAGCCACGCCAGCTGCAATTTAAAGCCGGCCAGTACACTCATATTTACGTAAATCAGTGGCCAACATTTAGTTGAATGCTCTCGAAAATTCTACTTGCCGTTTCATAGCATTAAATTGCAATTTTTTGGAATACTCACCCACACACACACTCTGTTACAGGTAAAACTCATTACCAAGAATACAAAAAAAAACAGATCGCTTCCAAAGTTCGTCGTATCTGACGAAAGCGGCCAGAATTGCCAACACGCCTACAACGTTGCGCCAACGTCAAATATCAAAGTTGATCGCCGGCAAACTATTCGATAAACACCGGCAACACTTGCCAACTACCACTTAGCGTGTGCCCGCCAGTGCAGCGCGTCGGCCAGCGACAATTGCTGCAAATTCCACACCACCAATAACAGTGCACCACCGCCAGTCGGTGGCCGCAATTACAGTGCAGCAAAAAGCCGCATAAAGTGGCATCCGACCGCATTGCACTCGGTGCGTTCGCCAGTAACGTTGCATCGACTGCGGCATCGTTGCGTTAGGTGCGCTGTAATCAGCGCGATTGCATCTGCACTGTTTGGTAGTGTGTGTGTGTGTGTGTTAGTGTGTTTGTGTTTGTGTTTACTGCGCTGTGTGCGCGCGGCAAATTTTCATTCTTGCGGCCGCGATAATTAAAAGCATCTACTGGCAATTTCGCGCGCTGTCGCGGGTCGTCGACGTCGCAACACTTAAAGCATACAATGTCACCGTGCGGCATGGCGTGGCGTGGCGTGGCTGCTGCCAGTGCCGTCGTTGAAACTTTTCACTTCTAATCATTTTCATTTCTGGTCGACGCGCAACGTGGCAGTTCGGTTGTTGCGGTTTTGATGTTTATGTGCGAAAGTTTTATCGCTCCTCAAAGATATCGCTCGACGAAAATTAATTTTCGACTATATGAGCACAAGTTTTCCACATTTTTGATGCTTGTTTTTGATGTTCCTAAAATAGTTAGAGTTGTTGGCTTTTGAGTTTTTGTTATTGCAGCTGGAAGGTTCTTAGAGTTGGACAGGGGGTGTGGTAATTTCATGTGAAAGTCTGCAAGTTGGAGGAGATAATGATAGAGTTTATTGTGTGGCAGCTGCTAGCTGCTGCAACGCAATGAAAAGCGGCAACCATAATTGTAATCATACTAATTACAGTTACACACTAAATTGCATAAACCTCTGTGCTGAAATTAGATCAAATTTCCCTTTTAGTTTTTCCAATATATGTCAAAACATTAAATATTTTATGTTAGTAACTAATTTTGATTAATTAATTTTATGATAATGTTTTGGGTTAGTAAAGAGAAGCCCAATTGTAGTGAAAGTTTTATTTTATTTTATTTTATTTTATTTTATTTTACTTTATTTTTTTTAATTTAATTTCATTTTTTTAATTTATTTTCATTTTATTTTATTTCATTCAGCTTATTTTATTGTATTTTATTTTATTTTATTTTATTTTATTTTATTTTATTTTATTTTATTTTATTTTACTTTATTTTTTTTAATTTAATTTCATTTTTTTAATTTATTTTCATTTTATTTTATTTCATTCAGCTTATTTTATTGTATTTTATTTTATTTTATTTTATTTTATTTTATTTTATTTTATTTTATTTTATTTTATTTTATTTTATTTTATTTTATTTTATTTTATCTTATCTTATTTTATTTTATTTTATTTTGTTTTATTTTATTTTATTTTATTTTATTTTATTTTATTTTATTTTATTTTATTTTATTTTATTTCATTTTATTTTATTTTATTTTATTTTATTTTATTTTATTTTATTTTATTTTATTTTATTTTATTTTATTTTATTTTATTTTATCTTATTTCATTTTATTTTATTTTGTTTTATTTTATTTTATTTTATTTTATTTTATTTTATTTTATTTTATTTTATTTTATTTTATTTCATTTTATTTTATTTTATTTTATTTTATTTTATTTTATTTTATTTTATTTTATTTTTTTTAATTTTATTTTATTTTATTTTATTTTATTTTATTTTATGTTATTTTATTTTGTTTTATTTATTTTATTTTAATATATTTTATTTTATTTTATTTTATTTTATTTTATTTTATTTTATTTTATTTTATTTTATTTTATTTTATTTTATTTTATTTTATTTTATTTTATTTTATTTTATTTTATTTTATTTTATTTTATTTTATTTTATTTTATTTTATTTTATTTTATTTTATTTTATTTTATTTTATTTTATTTTATTTTATTTTATTTTATTTTATTTTATTTTATTTTATTTTATTTTATTTTGTTTTATTTTATTTTATTTTATTTTATTTTATTTTATTTTATTTTATTTTATTTTATTTTGTTTTATTTTATTTTAATTTATTTTATTTTATTTTATTTTGTTTTATTTATTTTATTTTATTTTATTTTATTTTATTTTTTTTATTTTATTTTATTTTATTTTATTTTATTTTATTTTATTTTATTTTATTTTATTTTATTTTAAATTAATTTATTTTGTTTGATTTAAAATCTTATTTAATTTAATTTAAATTGACTTGTTTTGATTTCATATATTAAATTCCATTTGATGTTCATGAGTTTCAAATTCTTTAGAAAAAAAATCATAGCATTCATTAGGCATATCATCAAAATTTTCTTCTCCTTATTTCTTCAAAATTTTCATTTTCTACACAGTTGTTTTTATCTTTTCTGCCACATCTTCATTACATTATTTTCTATTATTTCAACAAAATTAGTTACTCTTCCATCTTTTTTCCATGCATACACAGTAATTTTTTCCCAATAAATCTACCTACAGCCTCTTCATCAAATAACACAAAACATTCAGATATTTATTTTAAAATTTAGCGAGAATTTTTTATAAACAAAACTCTCAGACTGCATCAGTAACATTGGCTGGAGGCATTTTTTGATATTATTTTCCAGCCAACAGGCACAATAATGTGTTTTTGCACAACAACAACAACAATAACAAAAACAAGGTGCAAGCACAACACAATACAACACAACACCAGCAACAAAAACCGACAAAAGAAATCAACCGCAAAATGTTATGGCAACAATGGAGCTGCCGAAGAAGACAAAGCAGCAACAGAAAACGCGCAAAATTTAAAGTGAAATGAAAACAAAGCGTGAAAATAGACGTCGCCACAGGTAGGAAAATTCTCAGATTTCAAAGGTTTCAGGCACAAGTGAGACAGTGAGACAATTGCGCCAAAATAAAAAAAAAACTCCTGGTGCGTGCGTGTGTCTGTGTTTGTGTGTGTGTGCGCGCATTTCTTTTGCGCCTCCAAGTATTGTTGTAATATGAAGCGCGGCGCAATAAAAGCAAATCACTTTGCAGTATAAACACAAACAACAACAAAAACAATGACAACAATAAATATTTATGTTGATATTGTGTCAGTGATGGTTTTTAGTTAAAACGAAACGCGCAACAAGAATCTGTGCAACGCATCGCTGCTGGCCAGGTGCGGTCACCCGCCCGTCGCCCAGCGCGGCGTGTTCGTCCAATTGCTTTGATACCGCGTCTGACTGAAGGTGTTGTTTCGCCTCACCGTCTCGCTGTATATATGTGTGTGTTGTATATATATGTGTGTGTGTGTGTGTAAGTGAAATGCCTTGCAGCAAAAGTGTACATTACAATGCAGGTTTCAAATTACGCATTCCTGCTTGGCGCGTGGGCGCTGGAAGCGAAGGTGCGGCATTGCCGTTGCGTTGCGTTGCGCGCACAATTCATTCGCAGCCCAGTGCGCCGCTTTGGCTCGTTTGCGTGCGCAATTGTTGCACGTGTCAAAATTCGCTCAAGGAAGCAACTCGTTTCGGTTGTCACAATTGTCGCTGTTGGTGTTGCGGTTGTTGTTCTTTTGCGAATTCGTTTGGCAGTCAACCTGGTTGACTGAAAAAAAAAATAATTGCAAAAATTAAAATAAATGTTGAAATGATTTTGTGCGTTGATGCTAATGGTTCTTCCAGCAAATTTAAATAATTTTTCAATGATTTCTTGAGCAATGAAAGGTTGTGTGAATGTCATGTTTTGAATGGAGAAGGAAAATCTGAGACTTTCACACAAAGACTATTCAGAAGAAGTTTGGGTACAGGTAAACAAAAAAAAATAATATGAATTTTAAATTTGAAAATGTCTTCTCTGCTCAGAAAAAACTTCACCACATAACCAAAAAAAAAACAAAAAATTTACGCTGTGGCTTTAACGCTACGAGCAGTCACCAACCAATCAAATTTTAATAATTTAATCTTTCACCTACAAATTTTTGGAGTGTTTTGGAAATGCATTACAACAACAAATTTCTATGTATTTATTTAAAGTGGAGTAGGAGTAACTTTATATTATTTTATAGCTTAAAAGATTAAAATGAAAAAGTTGTCTAGACTAACTTTTGCCACTGAACACAAAACTGAAAATCCAAAAAATATTTTAAGAAGCGTTTTTGAAAAATGGTTTTTCCCAGTTGTTTTAGTTATGAGCATATATCTCGTAAAGGAATCATCCGACTAACACAAGCTGTCTGTCAGTCAGAAGATAATACCTTAGCCTTTCCAGCGATACACAGATTGTCGAAATCAGATGTGATTTAGGGAAGTTACTGACGGTGAAAGTTGTAAACAATTTGTCGACCAATTTACAAAATCATAAATTTTCGAATGTTTTTTATAGATAAAATAAGTTATCTCATCTGGTTTTAAAAGCTAAGATGAAAGAAATATTATTTGAACAAATATTTAGTCTAACATCAATAGAATTGAAAGAAAAATGGCAAAGTTATGATGCGCTGAGTGGAAACACCAACTTTACATTTATTACACCATGCGAAAAATTTTTGTTTTTTTGGCGACACCCATTCAAATGTTGATGTAGGCGTGAAATTAGAGGTCATTTGTAGTATTCGGGCTTAGGCAGTTTTTCATTTTCTGACCCAAAGTCCGTTTTAAAGGACCAAAGTCCGATTCAAAGGACCAAAGTCCCTTTTAGAGGACTTTAAAATTTTAAGGACATACACGTTTAAATATTTTTTTTTATATTTGTGGTTGTGCAATGATGAAGATATGGGTATCAAATGAAAGAGACAAATTGTCTCCTTTTAACTAAATTTTCTCTTTTGAACTTTCAGGATCAAAATCTGTAAAGGGGGGAAAACATAGGTACATATTTTGCATCTCAGTCTGTAGATTCATACACCTAAATTTTATTCTGTTTCAAAGTTCTCAAAAAACCCCACACAACCCCCCCCCCCCCCCTGATAACAACAATAAATTTCTATGTATTTATTTAAAGTGGAGAAGGAGAAAGTCTGTCTATATTTTTATAGATTGTTTTAGTCATTTGAATCTTGCGTTGAATAAGTGCAATCTAGATGGCACTAGAAAGATAACATTTCGTAGTAAAAAAAAACCTTTGAAGCAGTTTTGTGTTTGTTGGACTCATTTTTGTTTGAGCGGTCAGTAAAGTTCCACACCAGCAAAAAGAAAATACCAACTTTTTTCGATTTATCTTCTGGCAGAAAGCAAAAACGCAAGTCAGGCGCTAAAAATGTGAATAGTGTTTTTGGTCCTAAATCTGTAACAGTCAATTACTTGCAATTTTGGTTTTGTTGATTCCGTTCCAGAGATTTTGCCGTCAAGGACGCAACACGTTTTGGGGGCCAAGTGTCAAAATTGTCGATAAAACCATGAATACCTCTGAGTCTGACTGTCTTGTAAAACACTGTTTTGATTGCCTATAAGGTAAACATTGCACAAAAAACTTTTTAGAATAACTTGAAACAGACTGGATACCAAAAAGGAACTCACTGTATGGGTGCTTCACAAGTTATGGTAAAAAAAAACCTCATGGAACAAATTTCCTGAAACGAATGGTGATTCGTGCTGAAGAGTGTAACACTTGTGCCAACGTCAAGAAAAAAAATTTCTGGTGCCTAAGCTAGGATTGACGGTCGAGAAGGATCTACTGTGTGTTTGAAGTGTTGCCAGATCAGGAGATTTAGGAGGACTTGATTTAGGATATTCTTGACCTTTTAGGAGAATTTTTAGGAGGAAGAATTGTTTAGAAGAAACGTTAAGAGATTTTTATCTTATATTAGGGGATTTTTTGGATCCTTGGTGAATTTTTGGGGGATTTTTGGTTAACGAAGTACAGTGTTGGGAACACTGACAACAAAACAAACTTTGGCAACTATTTTAATAGTCAAAGCACCGTATTTTGTTAAAAAATTTTAACCTTACAAAATGTAAGCTCGTTCTATCTCGTTCTCACTTATTGTTGGTACAGTGAAATTCATAAAAAATTGCAGTTTTTATTTAATTCATTGGTTATATGTTATGAGAAGTTTAAAAAGACGTAAATTATAAAAAAAAATTTGGAGACTTTTCCAACTTTTGGAATGAAATTTCAGTATTTTTTTAGATTTAAAAGAAAGTCATTTCAGGCATCTGGCAACACTGTGTGTTTGATCGAATTGCCAGAAGATCATCTACTAAGAGCTAAACTTCTGCGGTCAAACTTTTTATTGGGACCTGTAATATCAATAGGAAAGAAGTTGTGTGCCATCAGGACAATGTCAGAAGTTTCGGGTGTTTGGTTTTGATGTTAAAATGCATCCACCTTATATGTAGTCCGAACTAGGCCCAAGTGATTCCCATCTGTTCGTGTCCATGGCGATTTAATCTGCTAATTTTTTTATATTTATCCTATAATATACTATATATGAACATTACTATAAAATACACATTGATATAAATAATTGCTTGCTAGTTATTTCCAAAAAATCAAATTGATTTTTCAGTTGTCCATAAATTGCAACTCGTTTATTTGCCTTTCTGAGCCTTTGCCATAAAAACCCTATCGTCACTTGTCGTCTTTCAATTGCGCCATTTTTTGCCGCTTGTCTGTCCACTGCGTTCGACTAGCGTGCCGCCTAACAACTTTTCCCATCTTCGCCATGCTCGTCTTCTGCCGCTTCTTCTGCCACTTCTTCTGCTCTGTTGTATTCCCCAAAGGTGCACACTTAAGCGTACAACGGACTGGCGTTTAAAATAAACACAACACAGCCGCCCACGGCACATGTCCTCATTTATCTTAATATACCCTAAACTTAACTCGGCTCGTTTTGTAACATTTTTCTCAAATCAATTAATTATTTATCGCTTAAATTCTTCTCCACTTGTCATTATGTCATTGTTTACCCGAGTGTCGGTGACTACTAGGCAGCCAGTTAGCCGCCGCGCTGCGCCAACTCTAGTATGGATGTGCGTGTGTGTGTGTGTGCGAAAAGAAAAAGGAAACCCAAACGCAAAAAAAACTGTTTCAACTTTATCAATTCTCAATTGAGTTTTGCGCAACGCGCAGGGCACACGGCCAGCAGTCGAGAATAGCTTTAGCTTCCTTAACCACTGCACCCTCGAATCCCTCTACGCCCCGTCTCGCCTACATCGTAGACCGACTTGATGGTCTAAGCTTAACTTTTCTCACCGTCTTTCCTATCAATTTTTTCTTGTTGCTATTGTTGTAGTGGTTGTTTTTGCCATTACTGTTTGCACAGCTCATCTTGCTGCTGTAATTTTGTTGTTTTCGTTGTTGTTGCCTGTTTTCTTATTGCTTTCTATACATTTATCTCATTTTAGTCTTGCGCTCTTTTCGCTTTGCGTCTGTGTTTTTCTTGTTTTTTTTTCTTTTATAGGTATTTATTTTTTAGTTGTTGTTGCGTTTAGTTATTTTCTTTGGCAACAATTGAAATCCCCAATTGACAAAAAGAAAACCAATTTACCAGACAACGACAACATCTCCGAACATACGCCAGATAAATTCATCAGGTGAATACCAAAGTATACACTTTCAGTGTTGTCCCCCTGCCCCGAATTACGTCAACGACGAGTCGAAGCAAAGCCGCCGAGAAGCAGCGCCACTTCAGCGAACGTATCAATACCGGCTCACACCTCAGGGCAGTTGGCAGCTGGCAGCAGGCAGTAGGAGCAGCAGGAGAGAGAGGAGCCGGTAAGCGGCAGCCAGTCAGCGTGAGCTGGCCTAGAATGGCCTTCGTGTTGGATCAAACGACAATTGAATTTGCCATGTTAAAGTTTATATCGACAGGGCAACATTTCAATGTGGCCGGGCTGCGGCATAAAAAAGCAGCGCGCACATAAAGAAAGCCACTACATTTATAAGGATAACTATGTGCCAGAGCGAGCTGAGAACGAGACAGCGTAGATGAAGCGGAGGCATTTTAGGAAAATAGTAGCGCAGCTGACATTAAATTGCAGAGGAGCAATTATGTTTTTGCATGTCGGTTTGGGTTAAAAATTCGAAATACAAGTCGAAAAGTTGGTAGGTAGGGGAAATAACTATGATGTCAGTTACTTGAGAAACCCATTTTTAACTCATTCGACCCCAAAGTTGCCTGAGAGCAACTTCACCTATTTCTCATCTTATAGCAGAAGCTACGATTGATTTATGGGTTTAATTTAAGTAGGCACCAACAATATATTTAAAAGTGAATTCAAAGCAGAATCCAAAAATTTTACTCTTATCCCCAAAATAATTTCCAATAATTAGCGACATCAGGGAAAGTTTGTGTTCTAATTGAAGTCTACGAATTGGACGCGTTTGATCAAAACCCTATTTCTTTAGTAATGGTTAAATAAGATCAAAAAGTGATAATTTTGTATTTTTCCGTGAATATCAAATAATTTGTCTGTAATAAAGAAATATTGATACAAAATTTACTTAATCCGTTTTAAGCTAAAATTGTTCAAAAGTAAACGAAAAGTAACGAAAAGTAAAGTTGACAAAAGTAAATGTCGTGTACACACTTCTTAAGCAAATGTTTCATGATTTAAAACCAAAAAGTAATATAGAGACACATGCAAAATTCGGTTTCGAGAGGGTTAAAAACCGGCATTTTGAATATTTCATTTTCTAAGAGGAAAAAAAAGATATACTAAACTTATTAAGTTGTGAATTTGTATTAATGTAATGTATCTTTTGTCATCTAATGACAACTCAGAATAAGCCAGATCCCCTTTTGAAACTAAACTGAGCTACAAAATGGAAACAATTTCAAGGTCCTAAGGCATCCATCCACATAACAAAAACAAACAGATGCAGGTAGCATTAAATTTTCCTTTAACCCAGGTGTCAACAAACTACAGGAATGAGAGTTTTGGACTCTGGAGTTGCGAAAATAGCTCATACGTAATCTTTTGGGAACCAAAACTTATGAAGATTAGTGCACAAATTACTCGCCAAAACCAACTGACTTCTAAAAGATCCTGTCTGGATCTAAAGACATGAAAGATACAAGATCTGAACAAATCCAGATCCGTACCCAAAATCAAGAAAATCAGAATGGATCCAAGAGAGTATGCAAGTGGAAGAGCATGCAGTCAAAACTTGACCTATCGTAAGAGACATTCATTAACACACTTCCACAATTGAATCTCAAATTAAAAATTAAAAAAGTTTTGCCGGTCTTGTAAGAGGAGAGGCACTTTCTTTCCTGTTACAATACAAGCTAAACAATTTTTTTTAGACTTTCGAATATTGATTACAATTATGATTGATATTTGATAGAGAATCAGTATGAGGAAACCAATTGAACTCATCTTGCATTTAATCACAAAAGTTAGTTTCATAGTCATCTATGAAAATAAACGTCTTTGAAAAAACTCTGGTCGGGTCGCTAAGTGGCTCAGTGGATAGTACAATGGATCACAAGGTCATGAGTTCGAATCTCAGTCAATTCCTATTTTTGAATATTTATTCTCTTTAGCGAAAAAACCTACCAGGCTCATCTTGTTAGACTAAAAGGAACTCACCTCTTATATTTTTTTTATTTTTTATCCCCTTCAAAATTTTGAAGTCCCAGTAAAAGGCCAAAGGATGTAGCAATGAAAAACTGAGTACGCAGTATTACTATGTTTTGTCTCTAGTTTCACGCTCATATGGATTTTTTCCAGTGTGAAAAATGCTGTCGCACGGTGTTGTATATCCAATTAGGATGTAGTCAGTTGAGCAGGGAGGCTATTGAAGTTGGCCCATTCAATATTTTGCGATACTATTGATGTAGTAATATACTGAAAATAATTTACTGAAAAATCAGCAGTTAATAGAAATATAAAACTGTATACACAATCAATTATGCTTCACATAGTTAAATTCAAGCCAACTTAAACGCAACAGCAGCAAGCAAAGCCGTCGGTTGTTTTATTATAAATTGCATACTTGATTTTCAAATTTGGTTCCTGCCAAATTCATCTACTCATACACACAGATATTTGAATACCATGGCAGAATTGTCAGTATAGAAATCTCTGAAGGCATTGCTGTTATATCACCAAAAACTAGTGTCCGACCGAAACCACTTTTTTGGGCCGAGTCGAAACTTTATAGTTGAAATAAAAATCACCGTATCAATCATTTTTTTCAATAAAACGAACTTAACTTTAAGTAAATAAAGAACAAACGACAAACAATGAAAACAATATTTTACAAAGTTTCGGTTTCGGGTGTTTTTTGGGCATTTTTTGGCCGAAACTGAAACCGAAACCACTTATTTGGACCCAAACCGAATATTCGGTCGGACACTACAAAAACCAATAGTACCGATAATGCCAAAGAACTATCGATCACCAAAAAGATCGACAGTGTTATCGATAATGCACAGCTCTTGTAGTCAGACTTTCTTGTAAATTTAATAGATTTAAAATATCCTCAGATAGTTTAAAGCTGACACAGAATTCAACTTATTTTAAATCAAAATCTGAATTATCCCTTCATAAGATCTCTGGACATTGTTACGATTGGTATCTAATTGTTTAGTATCTTTAACATCTAGAGGGTCATAGTTAAATGATTTTTATGACACAAAACCAACCAGAACAGAACACAACCAGAAGAGAACAGAAAGCGTCACAAAAGGCCAACACACTGCCCTGTTGTGATATCACCAAATGCTATCAGACTGTTACTCGAAACACCCTCACGCCCCTCTCATACACTACACCACTGTCTGACACAACAATAAAAACACGGAACAAAATAATCATAGGAAAGCATGCGACCAATCGACTGTTGCAGTGGCTGAAGAAAAATTTGTACATATTGCTCAGCAGTTCGTTTGGAGCCATATGTCTTCGGGCCATAGACAGACAACTACACACAGATCCCTGTGCATACAGCATACTCGTACATGGGGAAAGTCACCTCGGCCCGTGCACATTCCTGAGTAGACGACTCAATGTTATTTATTTAGTTTTGCTGCCTTTGGTATTTCTTCAATTAATGTCAATTCGTTTTTAAGATGCCCCGATACACGAACGACTGCAGGCCGCAGCGTTCTAAGCCGTTCGGCAACGCTGTTGTTGGCATCGCAATACAGTAAAAGCGAATGGCTTGCTATATGTATGTGTGTGTGTTGTAGTTTTGTATTTCTTACAATGCAACACAAAAGCAGCGAAAGTCAGTTGCTGCTCTGCGTCGACATGTTCTTTTATCGAGTGATACCGCACATTGACAGCTGTAGTTGAATTGCGCAAATAATTCCCGGGCGTTGCGCGGATATCAATTCGTACTGCACAGCAACTCGGCGACCATCGCCGTTTGTCAATTGTATGTATGTGTGTCGGTGTGTGTGTGTTGGATTGCAAAGAGAGCCGCCTGCATTAGTTTATTCGAGGAATTGTGCGCTTATGAGTGATTTTTATTTACATTTCTGGCTGAAAGAGCTGAAATTAGTTGGAACGATGTGTTTGGTTATTACAGAGAAAAATCTCACATGATGCTTCCGCACTGTTTTTATAAAAGAATATAAATTGCATTCAAAATTTTAAATGTTCCTTTCTGCTTCTAAATACGACATTTGTCTGCCTGTATGACTGGAAGAAGTCACTCGATTTCTGATTGATCTAGAAATTCGAAAAAAATTTTCTGTTTTATTTCATATTTTCAAAGTTTAGACCTGTAAGAATAAGTCTCTAAGAGGATCTATAGAAAGTCGAGTTATTTTCGGAGTTATAGTTAATTTTGTAACGCAACACTCAGACTCCCCGAACTGAGACTGTGAACTTAAAACGTTTTTCTCGAAACTACTTCTTTCGATGCGGTTGACATGATATATCAAGTTCTAATGCACCGACTTACCGATCCTCTAGACCAGAATACCCCCTTAAACTTTCTACCGTTTCTTACTGATGTCACAGGATTTGTTTCCTTGGGATTGAGATAGGTAGATAAATGGGTAGGAATGGCCCACTTAAACCATCAAGGCCATTGTGATACCTCCAACAGTTGAACTTGAGTCCATTCACCCATTGAACCACGTTGAACTCCTTATGAAGACTGTGAACATCTTTAAACTGATCTTCTTAAAAGTTCCTCCGTGTTTTATTGACTTCAAAAGATTTGTTTCCTTGTACGGGTAAAAATAATTCATAAAAATCTTATGAACGGCGTTCATAAACCTTTACTTTGAATTTTTTATGGAAAATTCATAAATTTGTTGATTTTTTTCATAAAATTTATGAAACAGTTCATAAATGTTTATGAACGCAATCATAGAATTTGTGAAACTTTATTCATAAACCATTTCTTAAAATCCGAATCTCACATTTTTGGTTCGGGTACGAGCCGAGCGGGCAGTCTACCTTTATTTTGAACTTTTTATGAAACATTCATAATTTTTTTGTTTTTTTCATAAACTTTATGAATCTGTTTTTGAACACGTTCATAAAGTGTTTGAAATTCGTTCGTAAACCATTCGCTCGGCCACGCCGAATCCGAACGGCGATTGGCAGTTTTTTCTTTCACACTTGGAGGTTTTGTCATTGCCTGCTTAGAGCGCAATTGTGCGATTCTTGTAATTCTCATCTGGTTTATGTGACTAGCGACATAAGTAGATGAGCGTTTTTACCAGCCCAAGTTAGGAATCAAACCCACGGACTCGGTATGAGAAGCCAGCGCGCTACCCGAGACAGATAAGCGAGTCAGGTAAGTCGAATTCGCTGTTTATTATAAAACGAAAATTTATATCAATGTTTTAAATTTTTAGGGATATTGAATTTTAGGAATTTTTCTTATGAAAAAAATTAAACATTTTATGAATATCGTTCATAAATGTTTGCATTTATGAGCAAGACTTATGAATGCGTTCATAGAATTTATGAACGCAATCATGAGCGTTCGGCAAACCCGAAGGTCTATGAATGCATTTATAAACTTTTTATGAACGCGTTCTCTGGTTCAAAAACTATGAATATGTTCATACAGTTTATGCACAAATTCACACATTTTTTGAACGTTTTTCGTTCCGTGTGGGATGGAAATAGGTTGATGGGTAAGAGTGGCCCACTTAAACTATGAAAACCAACAGTCGAACTGAAATCCATTCACTCATTGAGCCAGTTTGAGATCTTTACGAGTTCTAGTAGACTATGAATGATCTTATCGGCCAGATCTCTTAAATTGTTGAAGAATAAGTTGCCCAAGTGAGTATCTTCTTCTTCTTCCTTTAGATAATGTGGGACAAGTACACAAATGGTGAAGTGCTTTTGATTTGTCTTTCTCTTTCATACAGCTTCGATAGAAGTCATTCGAAAGCAAACTCAACCTTCTTGCATGGGAATGGCATCACTGCTGCAGTTGTGATTATTTGTTTTATTTTTATACTGAAGTCTATTAAACACTATTAGTCCATTAGTTTAAGCCTTCAAGCTTAGCCTCTCATCAGTTTTATTACTCTTTGCAGCCCCCAATTGCATGTATGGCTGTTACTGGTTCTTGTTTGCATTGATTGAAAATTAACGAAGATGTAATTTTCACTTTATTGCGATGATACCCAAATGGACAGTCACCAGTCAAATATCTAATAAGGATGCAAAGGATCTCCTGCTATAGCGTGAAAAGAATTCTCTCTGTGGTTAGGAAGCATTTTGTCTGGAAACTTTGCTAAGCGAAAGTTTGGTTTCCTTAACAATTCGTGTATTTGTTCTCTCGGTAGTCCACAGAACGATTCGGCACCTACCAGTCGGCTCATTGCACCTCTCTTTGCCCTTTTCATTGTGTTCGAGTGCCTCATGTACTCCCATTCAGTTGTGTGCTGTTGTGTTGTATCCCTCCCATCCCAATCGAGATATCCAAATTATTGTATTTAATGCCTGAAAACCTGAAACCACACACAACAGCAACAACAACAACAACAACAACAATACATCGAGAAACAACTATTTAACAAAGTGCAGGTGTATTTCAGCCAAATAAGTAAATGAAATGTAATGAATCGGAATAAAATGCTGAAACAAAGTTTTCTTAGGCGATAAAGTTTTACGCAATCGAAAGCGAATCGACCAATAAAATGATTAATGGTTGCTACACGATGCGGTTGCGGTGTCGACGCAGACACGTTGAAATGGCATAAATTCCATGGAATTGTAACAACAAAAACCACTATTTTTTTGATCATTTCAAACATAATAAATTGAGCGCAGACAACATTCGAGCTGCATGTCAGCCTTTGAATTTGATGCGTCTGAGTCTGCGTCTGCGCTTCGCCGCCTGTCGGCATGTGTCGCTAGGCGAAGAGTCCGCTTACATTTCCATAAGTGTGGGTCACATGGCAAATTGATACTTGGACTTTGGCAGCAAAAAGGAACACAGCAGCACAAATTAAAGGATAACAGCCGCCAGCCGGCCTGCCCGCCCACTCGAATCGTACACAATCGAATGCGGAAATGCCATAAAAGTAGGAAAATCTGTCAGAAGGGCAGCAAATACGTGCAAGAGGGGATGAACCGAACAACAACAACTATGGTTGAACAATAAAAACGGCATAATAATCAGGCGTGATGTAGTTCGAAAAAGTCCTGCCGAGTTCATGTGTGGTCTGGTGCGTGTGTGTGTGTGTGTGTATGCGTGTGAAAGCATCTCCCTTGTGTTTCAATTTGCGCCATATTTCTGTTGTATTGCCTTTATTTATTTATATATGTATGTATGCAGTTCTTTTTTCTCTTGACACTTGTGTTGCTTGTGCCAAGCAACACAAGTGCCGATGCCGATTGCCAAGCAACCGAAATTCCTACTTGACCTTCCCGTAATCAATTATGAATAAGATTTATGTGCATTAAGACATTGAAACCGTAGAAGATCACAAAGTTTTCGCGTTGGTGGCGAAAGCGAAAACGTCCAGCTACGCAAAACTATTGGTGAGGAAAAGGTAGCGGTGGAGGGGGGCGAAAGTGCGAAATGTTGGCTAAAATAATATTTCAAGCTAAAAGAAGTGGAGTGAGGGTGAGGTGGCTTGTCGAAGCAGCGGTGAACGGTGTACGGCTGCGGTTGAGGTGTGAGATGTAATGAATAAGTTGTCAGGATTAAGTGTACAAGTATTTCTCTTTGTTGCATTGTAGTTGTAATCAACTGAAGGAAGAAAATTTTGGAATGAAAGCGAGAGATAAAACAATATCGACTTTTGGCTAATCTTTCAAAGCCGCAAAAGGCGATATGAACAGTTTTGCAATGCTTAGAAATACTTTCGTCTTTAAACTTATAGTGTGAATTATCTTAATGCATGCACACATTTTCAGCAAGGACTTTCGGGTTTGAAATGCATGTAGCCTGGTGATTAGGACACAGACAAATAACCCTTTGATCATTTTGGTGTCATCATGATTGCATGGAACATGGCAACGTGGAATATGGCCACATGAAAATTTGAGGACTTCTAAGGTTTTACGAATTACTTTTATTTTTGGTCCCTAGAATAGTTCAAAGCTTTAGATTAGATTAGATTAGATTAGATTAGATTAGATTAGATTAGATTAGATTAGATTAGATTAGATTAGATTAGATTAGATTAGATTAGATTAGATTAGATTAGATTAGATTAGATTAGATTAGATTAGATTAGATTAGATTAGATTAGATTAGATTAGATTAGATTAGATTAGATTAGATTAGATTAGATTAGATTAGATTAGATTAGATTAGATTAGATTAGATTAGATTAGATTAGATTAGATTAGATTAGATTAGATTAGATTAGATTAGATTAGATTAGATTAGATTAGATTAGATTAGATTAGATTAGATTAGATTAGATTAGATTAGATTAGATTAGATTAGATTAGATTAGATTAGATTAGATTAGATTAGATTAGATTAGATTAGATTAGATTAGATTAGATTAGATTAGATTAGATTAGATTAGATTAGATTAGATTAGATTAGATTAGATTAGATTAGATTAGATTAGATTAGATTAGATTAGATTAGATTAGATTAGATTAGATTAGATTAGATTAGATTAGATTAGATTAGATTAGATTAGATTAGATTAGATTAGATTAGATTAGATTAGATTAGATTAGATTAGATTAGATTAGATTAGATTAGATTAGATTAGATTAGATTAGATTAGATTAGATTAGATTAGATTAGATTAGATTAGATTAGATTAGATTAGATTAGATTAGATTAGATTAGATTAGATTAGATTAGATTAGATTAGATTAGATTAGATTAGATTAGATTAGATTAGATTAGATTAGATTAGATTAGATTAGATTAGATTAGATTAGATTAGATTAGATTAGATTAGATTAGATTAGATTAGATTAGATTAGATTAGATTAGATTAGATTAGATTAGATTAGATTAGATTAGATTAGATTAGATTAGATTAGATTAGATTAGATTAGATTAGATTAGATTAGATTAGATTAGATTAGATTAGATTAGATTAGATTAGATTAGATTAGATTAGATTAGATTAGATTAGATTAGATTAGATTAGATTAGATTAGATTAGATTAGATTAGATTAGATTAGATTAGATTAGATTAGATTAGATTAGATTAGATTAGATTAGATTAGATTAGATTAGATTAGATTAGATTAGATTAGATTAGATTAGATTAGATTAGATTAGATTAGATTAGATTAGATTAGATTAGATTAGATTAGATTAGATTAGATTAGATTAGATTAGATTAGATTAGATTAGATTAGATTAGATTAGATTAGATTAGATTAGATTAGATTAGATTAGATTAGATTAGATTAGATTAGATTAGATTAGATTAGATTAGATTAGATTAGATTAGATTAGATTAGATTAGATTAGATTAGATTAGATTAGATTAGATTAGATTAGATTAGATTAGATTAGATTAGATTAGATTAGATTAGATTAGATTAGATTAGATTAGATTAGATTAGATTAGATTAGATTAGATTAGATTAGATTAGATTAGATTAGATTAGATTAGATTAGATTAGATTAGATTAGATTAGATTAGATTAGATTAGATTAGATTAGATTAGATTAGATTAGATTAGATTAGATTAGATTAGATTAGATTAGATTAGATTAGATTAGATTAGATTAGATTAGATTAGATTAGATTAGATTAGATTAGATTAGATTAGATTAGATTAAATTAGATTAGATTAGATTAGATTAGATTAGATTAGATTAGATTAGATTAGATTAGATTAGATTAGATTAGATTAGATTAGATTAGATTAGATTAGATTAGATTAAATTAGATTAGATTAGATTAGATTAGATTAGATTAGATTAGATTAGATTAGATTAGATTAGATTAGATTAGATTAGATTAAATTAGATTAGATTAGATTAGATTAGATAAGATTAGTTCAGTTCACTTCGCAATTTCGTAAGATGTTTCGGCCTGAACGTGAGAAAATTGCACTCACTATGTACAGAAAACCTTACGCTTTCCTCTCAGCGCCCCTCTCTCCTTATCTGTATCACCGAATATACTACAAACACTTCAATTGAATTGTGTTTTTACCGCATTGTGCAAGTAAAATAATTGAATTTGATTCTCATAAACTTTTTATGCATTTTTACACAAAAGCAAATATTTGTTCATATAAAACACGTGCAAAAATATATTCGCAAAATAAAGAAAATCTCCGAAAGTATCAAAAATCTCCATTTACAATGACACAACATAAACACTGCAATTTAATTGCGTGCAGGTCGCATTCGCAAAGAAAACTTCTAAAATATAAATAAAATAAACAAAAGAGGCAAACAAGGCAGCGCCTCTGTGGCTGCGGCTGCGGCTGCCGTTGTTACTGATATCGGCAAATAGCTGTCATTGTGCGTCAGCTGGTGTCTGCGTTGATGCGAAGCGCCTTAAGTAAATAAAGCAATGAGTAAATACGCAAGCATGCCTACAAGTACACGGCTGACGTGTGCCTAACGGCCACATGCACACGTTCCCTTCTATTCGTTTATGTGTGTGGGTGTGCCATATCAACACCAACAACAACAACAGAAATCGCGCTAAAACCGCTGCCAGGCTACGAAGACTGTCAACTTTTATGCTGTTGTATCGACTGACATGCGTCGGAAATCGAGTGAAATCAATTGTCAAAAAATGTAACGGTGCAAATTTTAAGTAAACACACAAACTCACACTTGTAGCAGGCAAAAGTGCCATGCAGGAGTGCTGCGTGTGTGTGTGTGTGTGTATAACGAGAAGCGATAATCATAATGTCGATATGATTTGTTTGTTCATGTAAGATATCTTCGCACACGTTTCTATAGCTGTGTGTCAGTGTGTGTGTTTGTGTGTGTGTGCTGTAAATTTCAAAAAATCTCATGCACGAAGACAAATATCAAACACACCTTTACCACGTCCACACACACACACTCACTCACACATACACGCACAAAATAAGCAATGAGCCAACAAATGTTTACGGGGGGGGAGAGAAATATTATCTGTGCTGCCGCATTTTGCTTCGTTTAGATTGCTTAGTTTTCTTTGTTTTTGTTGTTTTACTTTATTATTGTTGTTGTTGTTGTGCATTATAAATTCTGCGCTTTATCGAAGTTTCAAATTGATATTTGATATGTTTTCCATTTGTTTGCACACGCACCCACTCACACATGCATACAAAACGTACACAACAATTATTGCATCGCTTCGCAGGTTTTTATTTATAAAACAGATTTGCTGGTTTTATTGTGGTTACTGAGAAATCATAAATAAAAAATATTCCAAAAATCCAAAAGTAAACAGAATACAAAGCATAAAATACTCATTGCGATTTGCATTATCATACAGGGTGGTGCACGCTGAGACTATAATTGGTTATATATCTAATTATTTATTTATCTTTATTTGAGCTTTTATTTTTGAACAGATTTGATAAATTTTTTATCAGAAATATAAATAAGCCCTTTGTTTTTCATTCATTGCCAAAGCATACAAATTGTTTATTGAGCTCAGAAATATAGTTTCAGGATTAGAGGCGCACACATGATATCATTTAGTGGGGGTTTCATTAGACATCTTTGGAGTCGAATACTTACAATTTGAAATCATATTGTTCACCCATATCTTTTGTAACAGATAAATATATTCAGTGCGATATTCGTTTACGGACCCTAGGAGAGAAGCTTCCATATGGCGAGCATTGTTTTACTTACTTAGTTATTTTTTTATTATGTTGCTGATAGATTGGAGTAGTTGATGTCAGTGGGTTTGCGTCTTCGATGAGTGCTGCGTTGTTTTTCATTAGTTCGTACTTTCACCTGGTTACGTTAATCTATTGAAATTCTTCCAGAATTAGAGTTTCACCAGCAGTCCTGGGTGCTACGACTGTCGTTTATGGACCCTAGGAGAGATGCTTCCATATGGGGATTAGTGTGTTATTATTATACGTTATCCTCTTGCATCTATTGCTGATAGCTAGGAGTAGTTTATATCAGAGGGTTGGTGTCGTCGATGACTGCTGCATTAGTTTTCATTAGTTCGTAGTTTTACCACTAGCGGTGTTGTTGTTGTTGCATTAACCCATTACTGCCTGCATATAGTTCTAGCCAGCGAATTTTGTCTAAATTTACATATGTTGGTAAGGGGTGCTTAGAATAGTTATACACAAAAATTCAGGTATCTACCTGATATAGCACCTGAGATATAGAGGGGGTGACATTTCACCCATCCGGCACCAGGTGTGCCGAAATATCCATATATTGCAAGAAGCTTGGTTGATTTCTTATTGCCTGTTGAAAATTGCCGATATAATTAATTATTTTTATTTTTACGTTTATTTAATTATGGAAAGGACTATCTATTATAAAAAAAGTAGCTGGGGTCTTCAGCTTTCATAAATGGGGCCAATCCCAACTACTAATTCCACCTATCTTCTCCCCCTGGAGCTATTCCTACCTTTCTTCCTACCTAGGACCCTACGACAGTAAACTTGCTAAATTATTAAAATCTATTATCTATTATCTTGACTACTAACAAAAGAAAATGTGTATGACAATGTCGGCGCATGAAATTGGCGCCAAAATAAATGACGGTTTTCCATTCTATGTTTTGCACGTAAAATTATAAATGAAGGCGAGAATTAACAAAAAAATCAATGAAAATGATTCGCAGACGTGAAGTTTTGAGCACCTTCAAAATAAATGACATAATTGAGGAAGAACGGAGTGAGCACGAAGACATCGCAAGTCTTGGCTGAGCAGACGATATAGACGTAGTGCTTTACCACCCGATCGTGTGATTGACTTGACCGACGATGACAAACTTGTGATCAACGACACTGATCAAATTTTACCATCTGAGTAAGCCGGAGTAATGGAAGTAATGGAGTCACCCAATACATACAGCTAAAAGATATGACCGTAAGCAATCTAAGCATATTTTCATTGACCAACCAGATCCCATTTTTACATACAACCAACGAATGAGTGGAGTTGATTTAGTAGATAAAGGCATTGCGAACTACAGAATCCGGGTTCGTGAAAAAAATGGTACTGGCCTTTGATAAGTAGTGTGTTCGATGCCTTAAACGCCTGGATATTGCATTGCTTGCTTCAAAATTTTAATAAAAGCAAGCCGATGGCGCAATTCGAGCTTCGACGTGATGTTGTTAAAAGTTGGTTGCCCCCAATTGAACGGAACGTACAATCCAAGAGATCATTTAGCACAGTGACACCAAGTCAAAAACGAGTTCGGAAAGATGGGATTGGCTACTTACCACAACGAGGAGACAAATACCGTCGTTGCAACCATTGCTAAGGAAAAACCTTCTTTGCATGCATGAAGTGTGACGTGTGCCTGCATACAAAAAACTGTTTCGAAAATTATCATAATGGTGGAAATCCGACCAAACGAACAACACATTGATTTTATTGATATCAAAACTATTACAATATTAAAAATTTCTTCTAAGTACCAAAAACTCTTTTTCTAAGTACCAAAATAATAACGCGCAATTTTTGAAACTTCGGTACACCTGGTGCCGGACGGGTGAAATTTCACCCCATTCTGGAAAATCATTCATTGTACACAGGTAGATAGTACAAGCAATACCAAAAATTCACAGAAGATAGGCAGGGCAATGCACTACATACTCCAGAGAAAACTGCTGGAATTTCCAATATTTACTATTTTTTAAGAATTTTAAACTTCTCGATAAAGTAAACAAAAAAAGTTAGTCAACTTTAAACACGGATTGGGATAACTTAATGCCACAATTCTTCAATATTATTAAACACGAAATAAACCTGCATCTATTCCAATTCATTCTGCCAAAATTTCAGCCAAATCGCATAACACATTTAGTCAGGGGGGCCAAAGGAAAATCACCTTTCCAGGGGGTGAAATTTCACCCCATCCGGCTGGAATGGGTTAATAAGACTACTGAAAGTGTGGATATGCTGTGTGTTGCTCATCAAAACTGATTAAAGTGAAAAGGAAGTGGAACATGTCCCATAAAAAAGATTTTACTGGGGAAAAATTTATTGCATTAAAAATAAAAAATTATAAATCCAAAGTATGGTAATGTATGTAATGTATGTATGTTACATTTCAAAGATAGAAGCAAGTCAAATTCAGGGGCTCAAGAGATCATTTTTGAATGAAAGTGCTTTCTTTTCTTTTCTTTTCTTTTCTTTTCTTTTCTTTTCCTTTCTTTTCTTTTCTTTTCTTTTCTTTTCTTTTCTTTTCTTTTCTTTTCTTTTCTTTTCTTTTCTTTTCTTTTATTTTTCTTTTATTTTTCTTTTCATTTCTTTTCTTTTATTTTCTTTTCTTTTCTTTTCTTTTCTTTAAAATCAAAAAAAATTCTGCGACATTTCAAACATTTTGAAATGATCAAAGTTAGAAAAATATTATGAAAAAAAATAAAAAGTAAAAAAAATTAAAAATTACTTAAATTATTATTAATAACACATCTGCAACCAAAACTAGGTTTTCTTACAGCTCATAACTAACTTTTTTTAATACGGCAGAACTGTAGCTATCTTCCAAGCCGGTACAAACTCCGAATCATCTCACACAATTCCAATGACAATTGGCTACTAAGATTGTGGTTTTTAATGCAGTGTGATTCTTTTTTACGAATGCCAATGAGAATTCATCAAAACCCATTCCTGAACTTGAGGCGGAAATCCAACTCGTCATCGTTGAGACCGAGCCACATCGTTTTGCAAAATTTCGTCGAAAATCGAAACTGATTAAAGGATATTTTCATATAGATGGCCTGCCGCAAAACTTCTCTCCAGGCGCCTCTGCTTTGTGCGCGTCTTCTCCAGTTGGTCACACCAAGAGCTACCAGGGCCTCTTCAACTGGGTCCTTCCACCGGAGACACGGAGACCTCCAACCATCGTATCGAACACCTTTTTCGCTTAAGCTTCGTCGTATAGATGTTAATTCAGATAATAAACCATTCTACGAACATAGAACTTGATACAACCACAACTTAGCAATAACACAGAAATCCTTGTCTTTTTTATGGACAACTACAGTCACATTTTAATACGAGTCCTATTAATACGAGAAGTTGTTAGACAAGGTTTTGGCTAAATTTGGTTTTTGGTAAAAATCTTCTCAGAGGAGCTTTTCTGCAATCGCACAGTACGGGCTTCTTATGAGATCTTCGACGGATGGTGGGACTAATCATCGGACACAGTCCATGAGGCCAACATATGGTCAGCATAGGCACAATCAAGAAGACAGGAGGACAAGAAAACCTTTCCATTCCCTACTTATCCCTTTTCTTGTTACCTTCAACCCTTTTTCTTTTATCATCGTTTCATGATCCATAAGTAGAATGGGCTTCCTTTCCTAAACGCTTGAGGGATGGGCCTCCTATGGTTTATGTTCTCTGCTCTCTTCACCTTTATCTATCTATCTTTCTATCTATATGTGTCTACGGTTGCAATGGTGCAACCTGTGCCACAATCAATCCTATTACTTCTGACTCAATATTCCCCTATGTTTTTTTATTAATGAGAACGGGGTGTGCACAGATTTGTTTATTTTTGTTTAGCCTTAACACCTTCCATGCCAACTGATCTGTTACCTGGTCTCAAAATATCCCATGGCTCAGCTTGCAGTGACGCCATGCTGCTCTGTGGTCCTTAGTGAGGCGTAAAGTCAACCAAAGGACATTCAACAAATAATACAAAACAATACAATGTCTCTATTGAATTTGTCCACATTTGAAATTATGATTTTGTTGCATTTCTGCAAATATTTCTCGCTGTTCGTTTTATTTGAAGCCAAAAACGACGCAAATTGCAATGAATTCCATTGGCAGAGCACCGAGCCAGTCATATATTAAATTCCCTTTTGGAACGCACACGAGGCAACATAATTTTGCAATTAAATTCATTGCTGATGGCAGCGCAGAAAAGGCGCGCGCAGCCCAGGAAATGAGCGCCGCGCCAAAACAAAGCAATGCAAAGCGATGCGAAGAAAACCCGCTACGCAATAATTGAAATAGAAACCATTGTAAATTTTGCTGGCTATATAATAAATTTTCATAAAATTGTGCACGCAGCACACATACATTCATATAAAAAAAAACAACTACAGCAACAATGGCACAGCAACATGGCCGCCACAAGCGGAAGATTTGCAAATGGCGCAGCAGCAGCGGCGGCAGCGACGCGTTGCAGCGCTTAAGGTCAGAGTCGGCTGACCGTTTGCCTCAACGCCACACGACGGCCCCCATTGTGCGGGGCGCAGCAAGGCTCGGTCCGGCAGGCAGACGCAGGCTGCATTTATAATAATTAATTGTGTGCACATAAAAATTGTGTATGAAATGGTCAGCAGCAACAACAACAATAACAGCAGCAGCAGCAGCAATGTGTCAGCAAAGACACCGAAATGCCACCAAGTCGCAGCACAGCACCACAAATGGCCACCTATGGTTGTCTGTCTGTCTGTTAGTCTGTCCGTGCGATTGTCCGTAATTCTGTCTGTTTCGGTCTCTCTGTCTGTGTGCGCAGCGAAAAGGTAAACTGTGCCCCGAGCGAAACGAAATTCCATGTACGCGCTGCAAGTGACAATTGCGCTGCCGCTGTGTCGGTGTTGGCTGTTGGCTGTTTGGGTTTCGGTTTTAGTGCTCTCCTCTTTTTTTAACTCGTTTTTGGTCCATGTTGCTGATATTTTTTTTGCCTGTTTTGTTAAAAATTAAACGTAATGTCGCCACATTTATGGAGTCAGTTTCCTTTCGGTGGTTGCACCGAGCACCAGCAAATTGCAACATTTATTTTCAAGATGAATGGCTTGACAATTTATGTATATGTATGTGTGTACATGTGTATGTGTTTGTATGTTTGTTTGGCTGAATGCGCTGTGCGTTGTTTCCGGTGCCGCGCCACATTTGCTTGCAACACACATTGTAGCATTGGCGCTGCGCGGTGTCGCAGGCAGCCAGCTCTCTCTGAAAATGAAATAAATGAAAGACATTAAAAATGGCAATGCAACTCACAATTAAAAGAGATAAAGTAGACGCCAACACTAACCGGTTGACCGGTTTCAAGGCGGCACATATTCTGTCCGTTTCTGAGGTGTACGACGATTTTTCACTGTTGTTTGAATGTCACGAGGATTTTTGTGTGATTCGTTGTAAATAACTTTGTACACATACGTTGGCGGTATTCACGATTTGCGGCAATGGGTTTGGCAAAAGAACAAAGTTACCATTAATTTGAAAATTTTCAACACATTTTGTTCCATTGAACTTTTAAAATACTTGCATAGATTTTGAGCGTTTTTGAGCAAACACAGGGTTGCATATGTCATATGAGAAAGAAGGACTGTCAAACAATTTTAAACTGAACCACCTTTTTGAGTTGAACTCTTCGGCTTTTGGGCTCATGGAACCAAGTCAGTGGAATTTTTTAATATCTTTGCCGAACAAAAAACCAAACCATTATATTTTCAAAAGAGGTTCCATTCAAAAAGATGCGGAGTATTCGAAAAAATTTTTCAATAAAATAAAGTAAAGGAAATCCATTATTTTTGCATTAAAGTGAGGGCTAAAGAATGATTGACCTGAAGAATGAAGAATGATACATTTTAGATCAAATATGCATCAGTTTGACTGATAACACCGTGCGGCAAAAATCCAAAAATTTCAAAACACACGAAAAAATCGACATACTCGCAAAACTATGGAACAAATGAAGTAAAACTGGGTTTTTAGGTTTTCTCTCTGATGTCAGGATTTTTTTTTAAGACATTTGAAATTTCAAGGACATGTTTATTTCAAAAGACAAATGTAGTAAAACTGCGTTTTTAGTTTTTCTCTCTGACTTTTTAATTTTTTTTTTAAGAAATCTGAAATTTCAAGGGCACGTTTATTTCAAAAGTTTATTTTAAAAATTGAGCGCATTGTAGAAGAACAATATGTGTATCAAATGAAAGGGCAAAATCCGTAGAGTTTTAGAAAATTTAATTTTTTGGTGCAAAAGGACGAAGAGGTATTGAAAATGTCCTTTTAAAACTTTATCCTAGAATATCCTTGAAAATTTCCAATAGTTTTTTCTTGAAAAAAATATATTCTAAGGACTATATGTATACATCCTTGAATTTTGTGTGTAAAATTAGTTGTTGCACGGTGTAATTTGTTACCAAATTGAAGGTATTTTCTATTCTTATAGAAAGCTTGACTGGCAAAAAACTGGAACTGTCAAGGACTCAATAGAGTCTACTTAGAATTATCCAAATTACATAGATCAATTATGCATCGTTTTGTTCAATATCTTGTTGCCATTTTCAAGGATCTTCCATAATTTCTCTCTCATAAAAATCTTTTGTCCCTCTTGGTAAAAAATTAGGTATAGCCAAGTATCTCCTGAAGCAAATTTTTCACCAGCAAACTCAATCGTTATAAAAAGGAACAGATTACAATCGTATAATGCCAGGTCCGGACTATAATTTGAAAGCATAAGAATCTCCAAGCCAAGCTCTCAAAACTTTTGGCGATTCACTATCAATGTATGCGGCCTTTTGTTGTCCTGATAGAACACATTTCCTCTGCTTTTGGCAACACCTGGTCACTTTCGATCCATTACTTAACTCAGACTGTCTACTTATTGAAAGTGTAGGTCCGAATTAACAGTTTGGCCGTTGGGAAGCAACTCAAAGTAGATGATTTCCTACTACTCCCACGAAGCACACAGCAAAACTTTTCTGATCATCAACCATGGCTTCGACTACAACTGTGTGATCTAACGTTGTCGTAAGTGATCCTCTTTTCATCGATTCAGCACTGACACAAGGGTCCAAATCATCCCCCAAATACAAAAATTGCTGGTACAAATATGTTTCCAAATGCTATTCGGCTCAAAAGTTGTTTGCAATGTTGGTTTTTCCTTCTTCTTCTTTATTTTTTCTTCTTCTTCCTCTCTTGTTTTATTCTTCTTCTTCTTATTTTTTTCTTCTTCTTCTTTTTCATCTTCTTATTCTTCTGATTCTTCTTCTTCTTCTACTTCTTCTTCTTCTTCTTCTTCTTATGCTTTTTTTTGTATCCAGCATTATTCAAGTGGTTCCATATACTTAAACAATCACAAACCCAAACCATTGGTTCAAGAGTGCATTCGAACCGGTTCATGAACCCAACCAGTGGTTTGAAGCTATAATAAACAACTTAAAAAAACTATAAACAAAAATTTCTGTGATCGATTTAAAATTTTTGGATTTCATTTCAACCAAACTTTCATCTTTTTTGTTGCTAACATGGTGTGAACATTTGTAGTTATCTCCTTAATTAATTAAATAAAATAAATTAATTTTAATTTAATTCACAATCAACTAATTTCAATGTTAACAAATATTTGTCACCTTCTCTCCAAACTAACTGAAATTCCAACCCACCACAACAGAAATATTTTAATTTACAATAATTTCCCAATATGAATTTTCTCCCCTTGTAAATATGTGCTTGTGTGTGTGTGTGTGCGTTTGCATGGGCCCGTAGAAATTTGTGCCAATAAATTATATTCGAAACTTCAACGTAAAATATAAATTTTGAACTTTCACATGGCGCGATAAGCGCAGACAAATGTTTTCCCACACAGCAAATAAATCTAACACATACACAAACACACTAACAACACACACACAGACACACACCAACAGCGCACAACAACCAAAGCATAAAAATAGTGCAAGCAATTTCAGATTAAAGCAAATCTGTCGCTCATTAATTATGAGTCAATTTGCATTTTGCATCGAATTACGCCGGTTGGCGGTTGGTGAGCCAGCACCGCTAACAGCCGTCGCAATATACTGCAACAACAACTACAACTACAATAGCAACAACAGTAACAGCGGCAAAATATTGTAGCCAACGAAGCCAACGAGGCAAATGCGGCCGACACAACGAGGAGATTTTCGATTTTTGGATTCTATGCGGCGAAACTTTCGTTTCAAGCGTTGGCGTAATGCATGGCCTGCCACAAAAGCGGCACCGTATAACAACAACAACAACGAAAGTGCAGCAATTTCCCGTCGAAGAGTCCAAAACTAAAATCTACTCGAGAATTACAATTCGGAAGCGAAGAGCAAACTGAATTGAAAGTGCTTTGTGGTGAGTCGGTTGTGGGTAGGTGTGCGTATCTTTGTGCTCATAACGGGACAATTGCGTTTTCAGATTTATTAACACTGCATTGACTTATGGGCAAATGTTGTGTGAAGCATGTAAATACTTAATTAGGGTAAGTTTCAAGTTTGGTTTGAGTCGGCGGCAAAGTGGGGAACTAATTTATATTTTGTATGAAACTTGGTTAATCCTTTCGGAAGTTTGGGTACATAAATTTTCCAAATTTGGGTACATCAATTTTCCATAATAGTGGGATCTTATTTCACAAGGAAAACACTCGTAATTAAACTTTTCTTACATCCATCTTTTTGAACCATTTCACAGTAGACCAAAACTTTAAGTGCAAAATAACAATAATTCATATAAAAACACTGAACCATTGAATAACGGTTAAATTCCCCCGAATCTCCGAGTGAATTAGATGATCTAGTAACCTTAGTTGATGCCGAATTTTCTGTCTAATTTATAGTTAAAAGCCATGTCTGGGTCTTGGGTATAACTCACTAAGACTAATTTTATATTTCAAGTGCTTGTAGACCCGGCAATCTTTTGTTTATATTGAAAGCTTTTATCAAGGCCCCTGTTTTGATAATTTTTACTTCAAAGCAGTTCAAAGCAATTATAGGCTAAAAATCCGAGTTGTCAGGGCGGTACCACATCACTATATACAATACCCAGCCCATTCTTCCAGTCAAAGAGCAAATCTAAGAAGAAAGTGCGTACCGGGTGTCTTTGATATAATTTACGCATACAAAGTTATCAGCAAAATTGTATTTCCATACACAGTGCCACGCCTCTTAAACAACGTCTATGACATTTCATTGGTGGCGCAACAGATTCATTGAATCATGTTGTATCAAATGCTTAGTGCTGTTCGATATTATTCAATATAAGAGATTAAAGTTGTATGGGCCTACACACAATAAACGATATCCAAAATTCTTCTTCTTTCAGATCAATCGGTCAAGCAATTTTCGAATCTTTAAAGAACAAAAAAAAAGACACAAAAAAGAAGAATAATAACAAAAAATACAAATAACTTAAGTTCAGTTACGTGTTTGTTTATAGTGGTAGATTTCATCAGATCGCATTGTGAAACCAATAAAGAAATACAAATTTCAGATGACGATGTTCTGATTCGTCATCATCTGAATGATGCAATCCTCTAATGAAGCAAGCAATGTTCCCAACACAGATCGTTAGTAGCTCAAAAAGATTATTGAGAAAGACAGCTCAAACAAATAATATGAACTAGTAAGTGTTTGTCGAAGAGAAAAATTGGCACTAAACTAAATAAAGGACATTCTCTTCTTTATTCCAAGAGGGCAAAGGTGAATCTCAAAGTCAATTTCAAAACAAAGCCAAATCTTCACTTAAACTTGATTATAAATCTGTGTCCGTAACATCGTTCAACTCATTCGAATTAATTATATTTCCAGTATGCATTTGTGTTTGAGCCGAAACAGACACAAAACAGAATATGTCTGAGTTCAATTCAAGTTCCTAAGCATAATTTAAAGCTTTTTTATAAACCAAGATGCATACACACGCCATCCAAATGCATCTTCAACCGCCGTAATATTTTATATTGCTTTTTTATTCAAACTATTTAGTGATATCCTATGGTCCCAATTTGAACTTTAAGGGGCGTAAATTGCAATCAAAGAATGTTTTATGTAAGGAACGAAATAAATTTTCACATGTTTTCATTATTGAGCTTGATTTATCTGAACAAAGTGAAAAACCTCTCCGAAGAGCTATCTGATTCGTGATTTTTCAAATGGGTTCTGGTATAGAGAACTTGAAGGAAGTTATAAAGAATTTGGAAGTGTTTTATTTATATACTCATTCAAGCATAAGGTTCGCTAGGGGAATAGTGTATGACGCACAGACAGCAATTCGATTCAGTGTTGCCAGATACCTGAAATGACTTTTTCCTAAATCTTAAAAAAATGCTGAAATATCCTGACAAAAGTTAAAAAAAATCTCTTAAAATTTTTTTATAATTTGCGTCATTTTAAAGGAATTAAGCTTTTCATAAAAAAATATAAAATAATATATCATTGTAAAATTTTTTGTTAAAAAATTCATACATAATATTTTTATTGCAGCCTTTTTTATTAATCTTCAGCTTAACAACAAAAACTTAATAAAAATAAAACATATAACAAATGAATTAAATAAAAAGTCCAATTTTTGACGGGATTTCATTGTGACAGTTATAAGTGAGAACGAGATAGGACGAGCTAACATTTTGTAAGCTTACAATTTTTTAACAAAATAGGGTGCTTTGACTATTAAAATTGTTGCTAAAGTATGTTTTGTTGCCGATGTTCCCCATACATCATACTTCGTTCCCCAAAATCTTCCAAAAATCCACTAAGGACTCGAAAAATCCCCTAATCTAAAATATAAATCTCTTAAACTTTCTCCTATACAATTCTATCTCCTAAAAGATCAAGAATATTCTAAATTTAGGAGGAAATCTCCTGATCTGGCAACACTGATTCGATTCGGTGGCTAAAATGGTCCATTGTGAATACCTTCTTGTTTTCCTCTGGAGCTAACCATAGACGACAAACCAGTGCCGAGATTTTGCTGCGCCTAGTAATTCCTTTAGGAACCTTGGTCCCACGGTACGGAGTTGGTCTTCCTGTAAAGTAGAATAGTGGTACAAGAAATCTGTTATAATTTCTAATTCTTTCTCATCTACAGAGCTTCTGCACACATCACTAGGCAAGAGCCACAATTTGATGAGCATTGACCCAGTAACGTAATGCCCGGTGATGACTTTCGAATGTAGGTTCGATCCAGAGACAATTGAAGAAAGCATTTTCCTCAAGAAAAGGAATGACCGTAGTACCTGGCAGATAATAATTGGCGCTGCTACGCTATGAGGACTCAGTATCTATGTTTGTGAATCTGTTATACGGAGCAGATATCGAAGGAAGCACAGAGTTATGCAGTTATGGGTAATTGTTCGCTGCTTCGTTTGCTGCTACACTTAAGTGGCTCGGAACTTAACAAAGAGGTAGTGAGGTACGGCAACTCTAAACTATTCTCGACTTCACTACAGCTGATTCTAGCGTTCTAAGGGCTGTCTGACTATCTATGAAAATTGTCACATCTATAGGTTTTTTAAGTACTAAAGGTGTTTTTAGTTCAAGATTGCGTACAACTCAACTCTAATTTCCTAAATGAGCGAGACTTCAAGCTAAACGCTGAGCTTAAGGCGACTCAGTGCGAAAAAAGCGAACGACACATAGTTGACATTTCAGGAACTGTTCTATAAAAGTGATATTACTAGTTTACTTTCACATATTTCAAAGCATATTTAAAACACCTTTGTGATTCATAGGTTTTATTCAAGCTTTCTTACAACTCGAATCTTTTTCTCTAACGGAGCTTGAATTCGAAATTTCTGCCAGGATTAATGGGCACTTAATGCAGCAAGAAGCAAAAAATAAAACAATTGCATTACCAGTTTGCATATATTTCAAAGCCAACCTTTAGATTCGTGAATTTTCATTTAATTCTGCTTACAACTCGCATCTTATTCCCTCACTGAGCTTGAATTCAAGTCAAACGTCGAGCTTAATGGCCGCTCGATGCGAAAATTTGCACATCAGCAAAAAAAATTGAAGCAAAACAATCAAGAAAATTACAAAAACGACTGCAGCTACAGCAAAACTTTTGCCAAAAACCATGACAACACAACAACAACAATGCACAAATAAATGTCGACACATACACAAACACACAGGAGACACACAGAACTAATCGCATCGCATAGAAACAACAGCAGAAAAGTGTGAATTGTACTTTCGGTATGCTTTATACATATTGGCTGACATGAATGCGGCAGCGCTGTCTTGAGCCTTGAGAGCTCTGGAAATTATTTGAATTTTGAAATTGCTCTGTGACCCGCTCGCGCTCGTTCGCCCATTCAGAGCTGCCATGGCGGCAGGTCCCATTAGTGTCTTAAATTATAGAAATTCCACTTGCAACTACGCTTAATTTGATTGTGTGTAGCATGTTGTTGTTGTTGTTGTTGCTGATGCCAATGATGATCGTGGCAATGATGATAATGATGATGATGGCACTCGGTTGTACCATTGACTGTTCTCCCCAGCTTCGACTTGAGTTGGACGCTTCTCAGCTCGAACGCTGCGCCATCCAGCAGCAACAGCAGCAGCAACACTTCAACTAACTATTATTTGTTGTTGCCGCTTGTTTTAGTTATTGCTTTGGCAATTTTTGTTGTTATTGTTGTTGTTGCTGTTGTTATTTGCTATCTAATTTATTTTGTTAAGTAAGCTGTATTTGTGTCTGTCCGCAGTGCCGTTTGCCAGCTGCCGGTCGCTGCGTCTGCATCTGTGTGTTTGTGTGGCTGTGTCTGTGTGTGTGTGCGTTGCTCTGCACTACGCCAAGGGAGGCAAGTGCCGTTGTTTTATGCTACTGCGTTGTGTTGTTTCGTGTTGTTGTTGTTGTTGTGTTTTTCCAACACTTGACATTTCTGTAATAAATGCGTAGTCAAGTCGAATTGGGTTAATTTGGAAATATTTGTAGATAAAATATTATTTTGCTATAATTTATTTTTTGCACCAAAGCAACAACACACACATAGACACACCGACACAGATGCACACATGCGTCAGACAGCCAGACCAAGCGACACGCATAGGCAAACACTAAATTTATAGGTAATACTTTTTTGTTGTTGTTGTTGTTATTACTGTTTGCCAACTATATCTCAATACAACACAGACGCACAGCTTGCCATGCCTCCAACTTGAACACAGCACGTTGTCCTTGTACGCAGTTGCATTGGCTCTGCCTCGCTCGGCTGCTCGGCCACTCACCAGCCACCAGTCACCGGCCGCCGGCAACGTCCTAAGTCGTCCGAGTACAAGTAAATAAATGTTAGAATTGTGATTTAGGTGCGCTGTGTCCGCTCCCGCTGGACTACATTTAAATGTAACTAAATATTTCGCCAGTTAACTAATCAGGAATAATGCTGTAAGTGGCTTTTTGTGTGTGAAATCACAAAAGGCGGAAATGTTATTTAGCTGCAACTGGCGGTGTCGGGTCATACCTGGCCCATAAATTTGCTGGCACACAACTCTCTGTCTCTGGATGCTGTACTCAGTACAATGCTGACAAAATTTATACATTGTAAATATATATGTGTGTATGTGTGTGTGAGTATATCTGCAAGTGTTGTCTTCTAAGTAGATTTGTTGCAACAAATACCGATAGTCAAACTCGAGCAGTTCGTGTCTGTGGTATTGACGTAGACTGGTACGAACTCAACAGACTTGAGAATAATACTTTTGATTATTTCTATATACATGTCTGGCTATATATATATGAAAGCTTTATATTTCATCGGGCTTCTGCAAGTAGTTTGGTCGAGTAGAAACGCAGATTTTTGGACACAAACAGATAAACAGAAACAGATCAAAAACAATAGAGACACAATAAAATCACACACATTTTTAGTGACAATGGCATCTTTGGCACCCTGTGAGAAACTTTTCTAGAAGGAGGGAATATTAAAATTCAAAAACAAAACCACCTGTCAGAAAAGTATGGAGCAATGAGAATCATTTGTAATTAAATTTGTATGGTTTATTTCGAAATCAAAAATTGATAATCATAAATATATACCGTGTTGAAAAAACACGTTTATTGTGAGGAAATGATTACAATTTTATTCTTCAAAGTAATGGCCATCGCTAGCTACACATTTTTCCCATCCCTCAGGCAATTTATGGATGCCTCGCCAAAAAAATGTTTCGTCTTTTGCCTGAAACCAATCATCGATCCATTTTTTGACTTCTGCGTGAGAATTGAAGCGCCGTTCCGTTAATGCGTGGCCCATCGATGCGAACATGTGATAATCCGAAGGCGCCAAGTCTGGTGAGTAAGCCGCATGAGCAAGAGCTTCCCAGTTGTACGATGCAACCAATTCTTTGGTGGCTCTAGTGCGGTGTGGTGGTGCGTTGTCATCGAGGAAAATCACTTTGTGTTGCCTGGCTTCATATTCTGGGCGTTTTTTGGCGTATAGCACGGTTCAAATCGGCCAATTGTTGTTGGTAACGTTCACCGTTAACCGTTTCACCAGGTTTTAGAAGGTCATACCATATGACACCACGCTGGTCCCAGAAAACACATAGCATGGCCTTCTTTCCGAAGCGATCTGGCCTTGCGGTCGATTGCGCACTTTCGCCGCGGTTAACATACGATCTTTTTCGTTTGGGATTCTTGAAATAGACCCACCCCATGCAAAAACTACTTTCTTTTGTACCGGGCGAGCAGCATTTCACAAGTGGTTTTTCGGTTTTCTTGCTGCCTTTCAGTCAGTTCATGTGGCACCCATCTACCGACCTTTAAAATTTTTCCCAGTGCTTTTAAACGTTTTCCGACGGTCCGACGGTCAACACCCAATTGTTCTGCGAGGTGTTCTTGTGTTTGGCCATCATCTTCATCGAGCAATGCTTGCAATTCGGCGTCTTCAAACTTTTTTGTTGGCCGGCCACGCTCCTCGTTTCTCACATCAAAATCACCACTTTTAAATTTATTGAACCACTCGTTACACTGTGTGCGACAAAGAGCATGCTCGCCGTAAGCTTCCACAAGCATTCGATGCGATTCAGAAGCGTTTTTCTTCAAATGGTAACACAAAATTAACTGTGTCCGCAAATCGTAATTTGTAGGCACGTAATCCGACATTTTCCGGAGCGTCAAACAATGCGTTGTTGGATGAAACTTGACAAATTGTGAACTGAATATTGTTGACATATGACAGAAGAAGTAAACATGACATTTGGTACGGTTCCGAAGTTTATAAATATTCGGCTATTTACCGCTAGATGTCGTTACCGGCGTCATAGGCGCATTGATAATCAGATATCTAATACGTATTCAGGATTCTATACTTTTTTTCGATACCAGAAGTGAGTAACTTTATCGATACTAGGGGTTATCGAATCATCACAACTTCTCACTAATTATTCATAAGTCATCTTTTTATGATACACTGTGTTAAAATAATAAAAATTATGAAATAAAAACAAGTTCAATACTCATACTTAAATACAGTCCATTTCACAACTATCACCACTTCATTTTTGTAAGTGTTTTGTAAAAGAAATCATTTCCAGTAAAATTGCCTATTGTGTTTTATTAGTTATCTGAAATTACGTATATGTAAAATTAAAAAAAAAAATAAATAAGGCTGTTACATAGATAATTATTGACAAGTTTATTTTTCTACTATTTCATAACTATATCACCACTTGCAATATTTGATTTTAAGGCAGGTTCTCACCTTGTGGATCCGAAAAAGTGCACTTTTTTTAGGAATTTTTTTTGAGAAAACGGTTAAAGATACAAAGCTGAAAATTTTTTCTGGATATGAACACACATTTATTGAGAGAATACAATTTTTCAAATTGAATGAATCAAAAAAGGGGGGGGAGGGGGCGTCCATCATTGGCGGCATGTCGGCGAGGAGGTGTCCCGCTACCGGAAGTGATTCCGTCAAAACCCGTGATCGGAAACACAAAAATCGAACACATTCTTAATGTGTACCGTATTATCTATTGAATGAACCAAGATCATGAAAAAAAAGTCAAAATTACAAAAGTTATGAGGTTTTGAAAAAAAAATTAAGATTTTCGCATTTTTTTGTTCACTTATTATTTTTTTAAATAAACAATTTTCAATATTTTTGGAATATCGGTGGTTCATTTATTAGAAAGAACCCTAAGGAACATTTGGAAAAAATTTGGTGACGATTGGTTCATTCCAGCGCCTTCAATCACTTCCGTAAGGTCCGAAAATGTGGTTCTGAGAAAAACGCGTTTAAAGTTTAAAGCGCGCTTGGCCGGTGCTCTACACTGCTCTTTGTAACGGCCTGTAACTTTTGTAATTTTTAAGATTTTGATCTGAAATTTCTGGAGCACATTTTTAAAACATATATCTACACGATAAGGCAAAAAAAAAAATTGGTATTTTTTTTTTTCCACAAGGTGAGAACCTGCCTTAATTAAGAGTAAACAACTAACGAACTGCAAAATTGTTAACTCAGTAGCTCGTTGGGCCACCCCTATTTTCCAGCAACGCGGCCAGTCTATTTGGCATGCTATCCACCAGCTTCTGGAGCGTTTCCTGTGGAATATCAACCCAAGCCATTTCTATTGCAGCTTGTAGATCTTGCATGTTACTAAACTGCCGGTTATTAGCATAAACCTTCCGTACTAATATTCCCCAGAGGTTTTCCATTGGGTTTTGATCTGGTGAACATGCAGGCCAGTCAAGAACATAAATTTCGTGGTCAGAAAACCACTCCCTTGATACTCTGCTCACGTGAATAGCGGCGTTATCCTGCTGGAAAACCCATTCCCCCTCACTGCGGCTCTCTAAAAAGTGCAGGAGATTATTCGCAAGGACTCTGACGTACTTTTCACTGTTCATCCTAGTTGACGGAAAGGCTAATGGCAGTGTTGCACACGATGAAAACCCACCCCACACCATTAGACTTCCTCCGCCAAAATTCCGTTTCGAGAAGTATAGTGGATCCTTGCGAAGATCTCGCCAGTAGTACTGGAAACCATCTGGACCATCCAAATTACATTTTTTCTCATCTGAAAAAATTACCTGAGAAGAAAGCGGTGATAAAATAACACGAAATTAAAAACATGTTTCTTGAATACGTACCTTGGTCCAGTTACGGGTCAAGTTTTTTCGTGCAAATCCTAGACGAGCGTCGATATGACGTTTGGTGAGTCTTGGCGTGCTCTTCATTTTTTGATTTTGAAGGTGCGGGCACCTTTGAAGTGCGCGAAAAACCGTAGGCAGTGACACATTTAATTTCAATTCATTCCGCAACTGTCTTAAGCTTTTGGTAGAATTGCTTGCAGCTCGGGCAATTCGACGCTCATCTCGTGGTAATAGTTTTTTTTTGGGGCCGCCCATTTTATTTGTGCCATAACTATCGGTATTTTTCAAAAAATTTGCGATTGTCACGTGATTACGTGCCAATTTGCGTCTAACTTCGCGTAAGGATAGCCCAACTTCACGAAATGCCTTAATTTTGCCAATTTCCTCGACCGTTAAATATTTTCCGCGTGGCATTTCGTGTAACGAATGAATAAGTATAATTTATAGCATTACAATGTCGAAAAAAATTGTTTTGACAGCAAGAAAAATGAGTATTTGATTAGTGGTGATATAGTTATGAAACAGTAAAAAAAATATTTTTTTTGAAATTTATATGAAACAATAGTAGTTTTTTTATTTAAAAAATTACAAATATACGTTACTTTTAATAACACACAAAAAACAATTGGCAAATTTTTTGCAAGTGTTTCCTTTTGCAAAGGAGTTATAAAAATGAGATGGTGATATAGTTATGAAATAGACTGTATAACGATACGTATTTGGTATTCTATGCGCTTTTGATGTCAGAAGTTAGTAAAATTATCGATACTTAATGTTATCGAATCATCACTGATTTTCATTAATGATCAAAACCACATCTTTTTATTAATGGCTATGCAAAAAACATAAAATACATGAAATAGAAATGGCTCGATACTTATAATTACTTTGAAGCATTTTCGATACCAGAAATACATAAAAATATCGGTACTATTATTGAATCATCACAACTTCTGACTAATGATTCAAAAGTCATATTTTTTATGAGGGAATGTGTTTAGATAATTAAGATTATGAAATAAAAAATGATCTGTATGAAGAGACTATCAATTCATCACTAATTCTGACTGATCCAGAACTCATAGTTTTCATAACAGACACTGACACTTTGCTGTATATATGGAGCAGTCTCATTGTCTTCTAAGCACAGTTTTCGGGTTTATGTGTTAATACTGTTCACAAAGCATCAATCTGCCAAAAGGCAAAAGCTCAGTATATTTTGTTGTTGTTAACTGTTGCAAAAATACAGTTAGATCTCTCTTCATGTCAGAAGTTTGATGCTATTTGATCGCTGCAGCTCGATGCAAAAGAGTTCTAACTCAAATTGTGACACTTTTGACGAAACAAATTTTTGTTGAAGTAAATTTTAAGCAAACTTCTGACAATTTTAGTATATATTTGTAAATAAAAAAAATAATTATGAATTTTCAAAATTTTTCTTTCAACTTTTTAAAATAAAATAAAATAAAATAAAATAAAATAAAATAAAATAAAATAAAATAAAATAAAATAAAATAAAATAAAATAAAAAATAAAATAAAATAAAATAAAATAAAATAAAATAAAATAAAATAAAATAAAATAAAATAAAATAAAATAAAATAAAATAAAATAAAATAAAATAAAATAAAATAAAATAGAATAAAATAAAATAAAATAAAATAAAATAAAATAAAATAAAATAAAATAAAATAAAATAAAATAAAATAAAATAAAATAAAATAAAATAAAATAAAATAAAATAAAATAAAATAAAATAAAATAAAATAAAATAAAATAAAATAAAACATAAATAAAAAATTCTTGAAACTTATCAAAAACCATAATCCGGATTTTCTACTGAACGGTCTATACGTTATTTTAAAAAAATTTAGCTCTAAAACATTTTCCTGCGTTTCCTGAAAAATCAAAAATTTTGAGTTGTGTCACTTTTGTAGTGCGTGTGCGATATGTATTTCTTATCAAGTTCAAGCTTTGCAAGGTGTTGTCCTAAATTCCCATGACTCGTTATCGGTGCAGTTAGCCACCAGAGAGTTCTTCTACATCTTAGCTGAGAACTCTCTTAGTTTCTTTACTCTATGGTTTCTTAAGAGATGATTTATATTTAAAAATATTGACAATCCATTGTACTTTAAGTAGTGTCTCGGAGTCGTCTACTGTTGCTTCTAGATACTTGTTATTTATATACCTAATTCTTATACTTTATTTCTATTAATTTATGCAGAAATATGTATTATCAAAGTAATACAACAACTGATCTACCATCTGAGTCTATGGACTGAATACCTTAATAAATCAAGGCATTTTATTTCCAAGAGAGTTGAGAGAGAAAAAAATTTGGTTTCCCATACAAACTTTTAACCCTTTGTTTACTCCTTACAATTTTTAATTTCATAAAAATAAACAACAACACGTTTTTAATGACTTTTAATTTCTAGTATTTTCATCAATTTAGAAGTCAATAGGTTCATCGGCTCATGTATATTTCATAGTCTTACCGTATGCGACCTTAACCCAATGTTGACTCCGTTAAAATTTAATTTTTGAAAAATTCAAAAATATGTTCAATTTAAAATTAATTGGCCCATTACATCATGTTTCTTCTTAAAACACCTTAATTCATGTTTTGCCCCTTTGGAACCGAAATTTAAAAAAAAATCTAAAAAATTCCATCATAGCGTAGGTTAATTTTTTAAATGTACCTAGAGATCAAATTTTTGGCAAAATAGCTTTAAAAATAAGTTACAAGTCAAATGTATTACATAACAAAACAACAGAAAACAGTAATATTTGTAAGCAGATATTTGAGGGTTTTTGTGTGTGCAAAAGTATTTCAAATTTAAATTTAAGTAACAAAAATTTTAAATAAATATTTCAAATGAATAGAAAAAAAATGTCATAATTTCGCGCCTTGAGCAACAATGCAGCAAAAGGTCAAAAATTACATACCTGGCATACAGTTGAAGCTTTCTTGCTCTTGTAGAACCGCACAAATGGCAACAACCCCAAACACCCACAGCGCTTGCGGACGCCTTGAGCGGTTGGCCGAATTTCGGACACGCACAATGGGCCGCAGCCGCACAGCAGCGACAACTTGTCATCGAATAATTGCGGCGTAAAATTTCGCACTTGAAACGGAAATTTAACAATTTTCTACCTTTTACCTTTTGCTCTGACTTTGCGCGCCCATTTCGCCGACAACGCATTTCACAGCGACTTGGCTTCTATTCGATTTTTGTTGCGCGTCGTCGCTGCTGGCAATTTTTATGTCTGTTTGTTTTCATTGTTGTTGTTGTTCCTGTTCGAATTGCTATTGGTATTGGTTTTCGTATTGAGGTATGCGACATTTTTATGTTTTTTTTTTTTGGTGCTGCAAATCAGCAACGGATTTACGCTTCGGCGCCATTTTTACCTTAAAGAAATTTCCGGTTTCCTTTTAGTGTTTTACAAATGTTGCCATTGTAAGCAATTTTACTCAAACAATTTCACTTTGTCAGCTATTATTACAGCTGCCGATTGTTAGATTGTATATGAAAATGTTTTTTTTAATAATATTTTTGTAAATTTGCTTACAAGTACCCTTCGAGGTGGAATTTTGAACGTTTATTGCTTCAGCTGTCTGTCAAAAATATTTGAATATTATACATAATGCTCCCCCCCTCTCATTTGTATTGTCTACTTTAATGCCGCTTTGTCACGTTAATTAATTCTGCGCAATCAACCATAATTGTTGGCCGTTAAATTAGATAACAACAAAAACAACAACAATAAGAAAAAAGGGCAGCGGCAACATTCAACCACTTGACAGCCTGTCCAATTAACCCAGACACAGATATGCCGTTTACTTAGAAAAATATTGCTGGTAAATATTAAATGTGTGCACAACCCCAGGTCTCAATTAATTTTGGGCCCTAAGCTGTTGGGCCGGGCCGTACGGCATAGACGACAAACATGAAAATACCTGCCAACCGATGGCGTTGTAAGTCTCAATTAAATGTGGCATGTTATGGCAAAGTGTTTGTGCATATTTGAAAAATTGAACGATACTTGGGCAGAGTGAGGGGGGAGGGCGGTCATTGACGCACACAACGAAGGTTTGGAATTGCTTCAAGTGGAATTGAGTTCAAAATTTGTACCCAAGACCCCGTTTTCCCACCCAAAATTAAATTCTGTGTGTGTTACTGGCGACCGTAGAAGCATTAGAATTTGTAACTAAAGGGTTTCTGGTTTTTTAGTGGCGATGTTTCCTGAGATCAACTTTTCTTTGTCATACATTTTCTCTACAGAAAATTTATTTTATCTTTTACAAAAAATCACAATTGGATTGACATCCATAACCCATCATGGCTATCGATATATTTACTGCGCGGAATTCACTATAAAAGTCTCTTGTATTTTCGAATGTGTTCCAAAACCATGATATTACATTTGTTCCGACATTGCTGCGTATGAGCACTGAGAACTTACAGGACCTGATTGACAGGAGCTGACTTTTTCCTAAGCAACCAACTTCTCTTAAGTAGTTTCTCATATATTTTAGCTTTGTAAGCAGACAGCAGAGCCCGAATCTTGGGAGATATCAGTCTTCGAACCATGTGTAAAAATATGAAATTACTCTCCGTCAGGCTTGACTGGGTTTTTTTCTATAAATGAGTCACTGCCTCTATAAATTGCTTTGACATAATAAACCACGACCGATAGCCAAGTTACCACATTGAGGCTCATAAAATTGTTTGTTTCATCTGTTACGAATACACAGTTGATTTATACAACCTTTGAATCACTGTCAATTAAAAATCACTGATCCGATTTAGATAAAAAAAGGATCAAACGATTCTGTATGAGATTAACCAAGCCTGCCTTTTATGTCTACTGTGGTAACAAAACTCAACTATGCTATACTCCAACAGTGCTGTCGAGCTTTAGCGAGTCCTGGAGCCTGAAGCCTGCGGTGGTCCTTAGGATATATACTCCACTCATCAGGCTCATAATTACGTATGCATCGGTTGTCTGGTGGAGACGAACAATGGTTAAGTCCACAGACTACAAAGAAGTGTATGTATATGCATTACGGGTGCCATGAGCACTGTCTCGGTTGACGTCCCTAATGCCATGCTGGACCTGCTTCCCCTAGATCAAAAGTTCAAGAGGAGGCGATGAAAGCGACATGTCGGCTGTATTCCTATGGATACTAGCACGACGACAAGGGCTCGAGTCATAGAGAAATCTTCAAGAGGTTGTCAGCGCAATATCCGTTGCTGCTGGCCCCTAAAGATAGCCTAATACTCCTAGTATCCTTTGGGTGAAACTTTGAAGTGAGGTTCCCAACGCGAGGCCAATGGGACAACCCAGAGGCCATGCTAGGAGATCTGACGGATAAATTCTTCGCTGACGAATCCAAGACCGATAAAGGTACTGGAGCTGAATGGCACCTTGATGGAAGTGTCAACTGCTACTACTCACTGGGTGGGCTGACTACCGTCTTTTAGACGGAAATCTTTGCCATTCTGAAGGTAGCGGAATGGATAATCGGGAGGAAATGGTGCGGGAAACATATAGGAGTCTGTAGTGAACGCGCGTTGTTACCTCTAATATTGTCCAAGAATGTAAGATGAAGCTAAAATCAGTCGCGAGACGTAACAAGCTCCAACTTATCTGGGTCCGGAACACTGCGATGTTCTAAGTAACAAAACTGCCGATGAACTGGCTAACTGTGGATTAGGGTGCACACCCATGGGACCAGAACCAATAATCGGCACCAGTCCAGCAGGAACTCTGGACTGGATCAAGTCCTGTATAAATAACCTACATAGAGAACGTTGGTCTAGCTTGGGAAGCTATAGAACTGCCAAGTGTTTTGTGAAAAGCCCGAACAGGAAAGCGGGGAATTTCTTCCAGAAGCTGAGAAGGAAAGACCCCCGACGAATGGTCGTGTTAATCACAGGACACAATCCATGGGGGCGACATATGCCCAACATGGGCATCATCGAAGATCCGACTTGCGGATTGCTGACTTGTCTTGCCTGGAGAAGGTAGATAGTACAGAGCACCTTCTCAGTGCATGCTCTGCCTTCTCTAGATCGAGATTGCGCACGCTGGGTTCGCCCCGTGTGATCTCCTGAGATTAATTAATGAGTCCGGGAAATTTGCACAGGAGAACTCATAACTCTCTCTCCCTTTTCACCCACTTTCCCTTTTTCTTTTCCCATTCCTATCTCCTCTATCAACTTCCTTCCTGAGCCTTAGGTACAATGGCCTATAAAGCCTGAGTGCTTGAGGTAATGACCTCCCTTAGGTTATTTTCTAGGCTCCCCTTCACATACATCCATCCATCCATGGTATTCTTTTGCAGGGCAAATTTTGTTAGGCAAATATAAACTATACAGAACCGACCACGCCCACTTTTTGCGCCCGCTAAACTAACAAACCAAGCCACAATACATGTCCGTAAATAAAAATTATTATCATATGATTGATATTTGATTGAGGCGGACATAGGTTAGCTACAAGTTTTTTTTTCCATTTTTCCGGCAGAGCTCGAAATTCACAACGGTAGATGTGTTCGTCTATTGAATTTATCATTTTGTGACAAATTGCTTCACAGCGGCTCCGAAATGGCTCTTAGAGGGTTAACATCTATGAATGAGCCGTACTACTTTTTTCTTCTAAATATTTCTTTCCAACATACTTACCCCGATTTTCCAACCCTTATTGAGGTTCCCATACAAAACCATGTTTTTTTTTTAATAGGCTCCCACTGCTTCCAGGTTGCCTCCAGATGTATCAAATGTAAGATTGACCCTAATTTTTTCCCCTTTCAAATGTTTTTTTTATACATACCTAACCGCCATCGCCAACTGTTAAGGCGGCTGCCATACAAAACTAGAAATTTTCCATGGAATTGCTCTGGAAGGAAACATCGTATCTACGGAAAACTACGTAACCCATTTGCATAATTTATTCAACAATCGGCAACATTCTTGAGTGCAAAAAAATACAAAATTAATTAAAATTAAAAATTCCACCAGAGTGCGCCTCCCATATCAACGAAGCTGTGACGTTGTCAAGTTTTGGGTTCATAAGCAGCAAAAATTAATTGTCGAGACTTCATTAACCCCCTTATTTCGAATATATGTATGTAATTGCAATCGTTATTGATTTTCTGAAGCCATATTCAAGAAATTTTCCACGAAAAACCAAAAAATTAGTTGGCCATTAGCATTCAACCCAACGTTCTAAATATTGCTTATTTGCATTCAAGTCTTCACTGAAAAATACCAATAACTTTTAATTGCGTAAATTTGTGCAGCTAAAAATTTAAAAATGTATGTTCATACTTGCCAAACGAAAATTAGAAAAAAATTTCGAAAGTGGTAATTAATCTTAAAAGTTCTAATTCAGTGTTTGTTTACTGGTTTTCTTTGTTTCATTTACTTCAAAACAGTAGTAGAGAAGAATCAGCAAAAAAAGAGGTGAGAAGAACCAGCAAAAAAAGTTCTTGCCAGATCTCCGAATTATCCATAATTCTTACAATTAATTTTGAAAGAGAAAGCAACATATTTTTTATTAATCAGTAGACCATTTTTTTGTTCAAAGCTGTAAGAGTTTAATTGAAGAGCTCATATTTTCTATATTATTCAATTTATTTTCTTAAAACTTGGGATATATTTTAATTGAAGTATTTCCAACGAAACCACATACCGAAATTTGTAATAATACTTAATTTTGGTATTTTTGTCAATACTCAGTTGAGGAATTTTACTAGGAGAGTATATATTTAATTTTTTTATTTTATTTTATTTAATTTTATTTTATTTTATTTAATTTTTTTTGTATTTTATTTTATTTTATTTTATTTTATTTTATTTTATTTTATTTTATTTTATTTTATTTTATTTTATTTTATTTTATTTTATTTTATTTTACTTTATTTTATTTTATTTTATTTTATTTTACTTTATTTTATTTTATTTTATTTTATTTTATTTTATTTTATTTTATTTTATTTTATTTTATTTTATTTTATTTCATTTTATTTTATTTCATTTTATTTTATTTTATTTTATTTTATTTTATTTTATTTTATTTTATTTTATTTTTTTTTATATTATTTTATTTTATTTTATTTTATTTTATTTTATTTTATTTTTTTTATATTATTTTATTTTATTTTAGTTTAATTTAATTTTTTTTTATATTATTTTATTTTATTTTATTGTATTTTATTTTATTTTATTTCATTTATTTACTTCATTTATTTTATATATTTTATATATTTTATTTATTTTAATTTATTTTATTTTTTAAGAAATCTGTTTATAAGTGAAAACATTTTAGAAACACAAATCTTTCCTTATATTCTCTCATTCAATGTGGCACCAATTGGCATCGTGGAACCATAAATCGATTTGTTCAATAAATTCTACGCAGCTTGGTTGGTCTTCTTCGTTGCTGTCATTCTTGCGAGCAGTTTTAATTTGCCGAAAAAGTAACATTCAGCTGAAAAGCTACTAAATACTGCGCTGCCAATTTAAATGTCCGAACAACCTCGCCGCCAGTCGCACCACAAACCATTTAAATGACTAGGCAGCATTTGTCATTGAAACTTTAAATTTTATGTATGTGAAAATGAGCTAAGTGGCGGGTTATTTATTTGCGCAGTTTCACGCCAAATTGGCAGTGCACCAATAAAGTTCAATCTAGCAAAAGCAAAACCAGTAACAACAACAAAAACAAAAATATCAAAAAAATAAAAGTGGCTCAAAAGCGGCGCGCCATGTGACGCAGTTGCAAGCGGAGAGTGTGTCAAAAGCGGCACTCGTGCATTAGGACAGACAGCCAGCGAGACAGAACGGGAGCGACAGAGACAGAAAGAGAGAGAGCAAAGCAGCGACAGACAGACTGTAGGTGCAGTGCGGCGGTAGTCGTTGTAGCTAGTCGAGGCTGAATTCGCTTTTTTTGTTGTTTGCATTTCGTTTGGCACTTGGCGCTTTGTGTGCTCGCTCGGTTTGCTTTTGACAAATGCAAATAAAAATTTATTACATGCGAAGACAATGAACACCATCAATAAGTCAGCGGCAGGAATTTCATTTCATTGCCTAAACGAGTAGAGTCGAAATTTTTTCTGCCGCACAGTTGCACAGCGCAGCAGCGAGCGAGACCCAGACGCAGCAATGCCGCGCGTATGCGCCTGACTGTATGCAGCAAAGCATCATTCATTGGCATTTTATTTGGCCAAAGAAAAAAAAAACAACAACAAAACGGCATGACAGCAGCAGCGACGGCGGCATCGAGTAAGTGGAGAATCGATGTCGCTGTGGTTAGACGAGTGTAACACGGCCACAAAGCCAACAAGCACGCACACACAAACACTCACACTCACACATAAAAACAGCGACATGCAACAACAATTTGTAAGAGCGAAAAATAGAAAAAGACGCGCGCTGTAATAGAAAATGAAATTCTTGTTTCGCACGTCATTTAAATTCGACATTGTCAGTGGCGGCAGTGGTGCAAAGACGCCGAAACTGCGGCAAGACATTTAATTTCATTTGCTGCGACGATGATGACAACGACAACGACGACGACAACGAGAACAAGTGCGCCAACAACACCAACAATGACAGCTGCACGAGTGACTGGCTGCACGCGCGCGTTGACGTTCTGATGGCTAAAGTGGCAGCAGCAGCAGCAGCAGCGACATCAGCGGCAAATGATAAGCAAGGCCAAGTGTCGAAATAAGTAAATGCAATCAGGCGGCAGGATGTGGCAATAAACAAGATTCCTGTTAATATCGAAAACGGCTCTGACATGCCTCAAGTTAATACACGTTGCGACCGCGCAATGTGGCATTTGATTATTAGCCCGGGCTGCATTTTATTACGTCGAGACGCTGATGCTTTGGAATTTAACATAATCTGCACACACACACACACACACACATATGTACATACAAAAGCAATAAAATTAAAACTTATTATACAACATTTTTGTGTATTTAGGCACAAATTACTTTTGGAAGTCAGCGATTTTTGATGGTTTTCAGTTCCAGTTGATGGAAACAAATTTTTGAAATAAATGAAATGAAATAAATGAAATAAATGAAATTAGGTTAGGTGGGGAAGAGTGTGTGTGGCACAGAGACAGCAATTCCACTCCGAGGCCTAATTGGCCCATTGTCAGTCCCTTTCTAAATGATTCTGGAGCTAATCAATCAATCTTAATCCATTACAGGAAAACATTTCAATTGATTGTTTTTGGTTTATTCGAATAGACCCAAGACAGACCTTTGCTCCTTTTCTGAATTTCAATGATATTTTAACAAAGATGTGGATCTCAACCAGTGTTGCACTGAGGGGCGCTTTTGGAGTTCAAATCCCCTCAAACAAAAAATGGCTAATGAAACATATGGTTTCAAAATGGTATTGGGTTCAAAAGTTGTTCGCAAGCCCCCCAAAATAAAGTCCTGTGTGCGCCACTAATCTCACCAATGACCCCCAAGAATGGTTCGTGGTCAGAGATTATAAGCGCAAAAAAATCAGTTAATCAGTTGAGATTGGAATTTCGAGAGATGATTCGATTTGGAGTTTTTTTAAATGAATTGTTCTCACAAAAATAACGGGTTCATCCTTTGCATAACTCTCCATTTCTAATAACACTGCACAACAAAATCAAATTTTTTTTAAATAACAAGGTTCTGACAACGGATTCGGGTAGAGGGGCTAAAAATATACGTGTATCGGCGTTTTGAATGTTTACGTCTGAAATTTTTTAAGGGGGTCAAAGTTTTCTCTCTTTGCTCTGCAATCGGAACAATGCACCGTTACTTGTTTCATAGACAAAATTCAAAACTGTATTGGTTCAGAGTTTAACGATATTGATGTCATTTGAAGGAAAAATTGCATATAAAAAACAAAAAAAATCTGTGCAAAAAATTTATTAAAAAAATTTTTTCGAAAAAAAAAATTACACTCATGTTTTCTGTGTTTTAGTCGTAAAAATTGATGGTTAGCAGGAAGTAGCTAAAACTTTTAATATGGATTGAAAACTCGTGTGGGCATTTTTGTTTTAATATTTTCTAAAATTTTTTAAAGCTGAGGTTTCTACTGCACTTTTAATTAAAAATATTTTTCAAAATTAAGAACCTAAAAGTATGTGAAAGTATGGGCCTTGGTTTTTTTTAATATTTTAAGAAGCATTGCCGAAAAATGTAAACATATCTTCTAACGATATCTTCCGATCTCAGAAAGAATAGGTTTTAATGTTCCTCAACGGGGACTTCCCTCATACAAATTCTGTTACTCTTTGCAATATAATATATGGCAATATTGATAACTGATTAAATGTAGAATCTAAAAAAACAGTCAACAAACTTGGTGCTATAATTTAGAAAAAATTACGAAAATTTTAAATTTAAGTTTTTAGAAAAACAAAATAGAGATTTCAATTAAGCAGACCATGATTAACTAGCTTACCAAATTTTATTGAGAACAGATCACCACTTCTAATTTTGTTCCGCGGTTGTATGAAGTCGAATCACTGTGCAATGGTAGACGAAAGTTGACACATTTTAAAAATGCCACTTGAACAGAAATGCATGAGAGTACAAATCAGTAGATAGTGAATTCTTAACCAGACTTAATCTGTCAGTCCAGTTGCTATGTTTCCCCTGCTGACTGTAAATATTTGCCCCTAACTTTTAATTCGGTGGATTAAGTGGCGCACACAGGAGGAATGGGTATTAAACTCCTCTAAAACAAAAACTGCCATTGCAAAACATGGTTTAAAATTGAATCAAGTTAAAAATCTGTGCAGCAAAACCCATCAAAATGTAAATCCTGTCTACACCACTGCATGAATTACTTTCATCTACGTAAAGTTCGAACTTCGTTCTTCTGCCAGTTTCATACCATTTCAAACTAATTGTATTGCATTAACTTGTTACTACTTCACGTAATTTCTGAAAGAGTTTAATTGCATTCAGTCGAACATCGAACGCCGTACACCGCTTGTCACAAGGACACAACTACTGCGAAAGGTCAGCGCCATGGCTGCGCTACCCACCACAGGACTAAGCTAATATTTCAAGTATTTTTCCTCAACGACGGCTAAAGAAAACAAATGTTGACAACCATTTGCCGCTTCCGCCCCTATTTTTCCCCACTTTCCACTTGAATGCCAAAAGCCTTTTTAATTTAATTTAGCCCCCAACCAAGTTGTCAATTGTCGCAACAATCAAATTAACGATCGAAATATAAATTCACCCTTTTGGCGCAGCAGTTAGCGATGCCAGTGTTACAATGGAACCAACAACAACAATAACAACAATGAAGGCAAAACCACCATCGAACAATAACAACTTACATGCGCGGCATGTGACAACAGCGAAAACCACATTGTCACCCGCTGTGCGACGGATACGCGACGGACAGTACGCACATGCCGCGTACTCTGCGCCGGCATAATGTCTGAGCGCGACTCGGCCGCCATTCAATGCACATCGAGCGCGACTGGCCACTCGACTTGACTCGAGTCGTCGCGACTGCTTAACCCGAGCACACGCACTTAAAGAAATGAAGTCGTAAAAATTATTTTGTGACAAATCGTCAACATACGTGACCGTCATGTTGAGCGTATTTAAATGTGCGTTGAAATTGTTATTATCGAAAAGCCACTGTGCCATTCCGGCCAAGGATCCGGACACAGGACACTGGACGAACGCACACACACGCCAAACTGGTCGGTTAACCCGCAAGCAGCCGCAGCGCAAGGCGGCTCAACTTACACACACACGCACACCAAGTGACCGTCGCACCAACTGCTAGACCAATTGACTGACAATTGACTGTGTGAACGTATGCGTGTGTGTGTGTGTGTATGGCCGTCAGGATGGCAGCCAGGCAGGAAGGAAGGAAGCAGCATTTGCTTGATTTAATATATGCAAGCGACAGTGGTCGTTGTCGCAGTGGCGCTGACACCAGCACCAGTCGCGACTCTGCTACTTGGAGTGGGAGGCCGAAGGGGAGGGGGTCAGCTGGCGACAATGGCTGCGCGAAGCGTTCACAGAGTTAAGTTGCGTTACGGCACGCAACTGTCGCGCATACCAAATAAGCGTGCAAAATTTAAAATAGTTTCGCTAGTGGCCAGTGGTGTGGCTTCAAGTCGCCACCCCCCTTGCGTCGTTTCGTGCCGCTCACACGCTGACAGCTTTTTGATGAAGCGAACGCGTACTGAGCAAGCGGCCAGAAAGGCAAAGTAAGTGCAAAATTGCGTGCCGGGAATGTTTGTAGTGGTGTGCGTAAAATAAACACACACATTCATGTGGCATATAAAAATTGGAAAAATAACTGAGCGAGCGAATAATTCTTGGCGGCTGTGGTCGAATGCAGTGCACACGCTGTAGTTGAGTTGCAGGCTTGCAGTGTTTATAGAAAAGAGAAGAGTAAATATTTTCATAACTCAACGTAAAATAATACATAAATAAAATAAATAACAATATGGAAAATATCTTACAGATTTTTATAGCTCAGAAATTTAATTGAGGTTAGATTCAAGCAACTATCTATGCAAGAAATGTTTCAAACTGTAGACAACATCTTGGGAAACAATTAAAAAACTTAACAACAATATAGTTTAAAAACTTTTGACCAAATGTAGTAAAACTGCGTTTTTATTTTTCTCTCTGACGTTAGCATTTTTTTAAAGGACTTTGAATATTCAAGGATAAGAATATTTTGAAAAATTGTTTGAAAAGGTGAGCGCAATGTAGAATAACAAATACAAGAGAAATTTTCTTAGAGTTACAAAAAATTTAGATTTTATTGCTAAAGGACAAAGAAGTATTGTCAATGTCCTTTTGAAACTTTTTTTCTTGAAAATTTTTAATAGATTTGTTTTTTTGAAAAAAAATATAAACAAATAGGTTCAAATCGTATCGAGCTTCAAAGTTTTACACAACCCTCTATAGCTTAACTTAATGATAGTTTTTATTTATTTCCAATAATTTTCATTTATATACACAGTGTGACAATTATGTATTAAGACTGCCTCTACAAAACACAATTAAAACACGATATATGGTAATTTGTCGGTATATTTATTGGAAATATTCTCCTCCTGATTCAATACACTTGTTACATCGATTTAATAGTGATACAAACGCGTGTTCCAGCTCATTCGGAATTTCCTCTAGTGCCCTCGTCGAAGCCCGTTGTATGGTCTGAATGTCCTCAAAAAAGCATTCTTTCAACTTCAATTTCAGTTTCGGGAGCAAAGAGAAGTCGCACGGTGCCAAATCAGGTGAATACGGCGGATGATTCAACACACAGACCTGATTCCGAGCCAAAAATTTACGAACAATGAGTGCTGTGTGACTCGGTGCATTATTGTGCAACAGAGACCAACTTTTTGGATCGCGGTATTCTGGTCGAATACGACGGATTCTGGCCATCAAACGCTTCAAACCTTCGAGGTAACATGCAGCAGTAACTGTTTGACCGGTTGGAACAAATTCTTGTGGGTAATTTCTTTGCTATCGAAGAATGTGATGAGCATTGTTTTGTTTTTTGATGAAACTTTTCGTGTTTTTTCGGCTTGTAGTGAGTTTTTTGATTTCCATTCCGCACTTGGACGCTTGGTTTCTGAATCGTATTGAAAACACCATGTTTCATCACTCGCAACAATTGTTTTCAGGAAGTTTGGATCATTTTCTGCGGCTGCAATTATGTCTCTAGAATGACTGACTCTCGTTAACTTTTTCTCAACATTTCAGCATCAAACGAAATTTTGCAAAATGAATTGAAATGAATGAAATGACCGTTAGTAGACGAAGGTTGAAGCTTCAAAACGCATGTGCTCGCACAAAGATGGCGTGCTTAGTTGCTGAGATATGGTTCGAGTCTTAATACATAATTGTCGCTCTGTGTAACATAACTTACTTTACTACCTCATTCTCGAATTTCGTCCTTTTAACTTTGTTAGTTTAGGATACAAAAATTTGTATATTTCTATCTAAAATACAAAGAATTTACTGCACCGTTCGACAGACATAAAATGTTTAGTCTTTAGTTCTTTAGTCTTTAATTTTAGCATTATAGGGGAAGAACAAGAGATTTTTACTATCATAGTTACATAATCCTGCAAGAAACTAAACCGGGAGGATTCAAAACTGCACCTAATATATCTTTAGATGCTTTCGCTATTTTGTTGCCATATGGAAGCATGCTTCTTTGTGGATGTGTCTGAACCCTACATGGTTCGAAGAATAAATTTTTGGGCTAATTCTTAGAATAGTTTGGCATTTTTGGAATAATACAAAATTAATAAACTTTTGGTGGATTTAGTGTCCACCAGCACTTTTAAATGAAACGCACTGCACTTTTAATAACAACTTTTTATTTAACAATTTTAACAATGCAACTGCCGCCGGTGTCGCGTCCTGACGGTGACTGACTGCTCGATTGACTGATCATTGCTGGTGTCAGGACCGCTTCTTTTATAGCAGCGAGCCGGCCGTGGTCCGTTCTGCCGGTCCGCTATGCCGTTGCTGTCGTCGTGGCACAGCTGCGGTCCGCTATGCTGTCGCTGGCGTGGACCGCTATGCTGTCGTCGTGGCACAGCTGCGGTCCGCTATGCTGTCGCTGCCGTAGACCGCTACGCTGTCGTCGTAGCACAGCTGCGGTCCGTTACGCCGTTGCATGCCATCCGCCACGCTGGCACCGTTGCTGATATGTCGAGCGGTACAGTATGTGCCGCCACAAACTCAATGTCTTTTTAAAACTTTATCCTTGAATATACTTGGAAATTTCCAATCGTGTTTTTTTTTTTTTTAAATATATCTTAAGGACTAATGTGTACACTACCACATCCTCGAATTACATCCTTCCAATTTCATTAGTTAAGGATATAAAGAATTTAATACCCCTCTTTGTAGGCTAATTTCAATATGTGTTTTGAAATTTTTTTTATTTTTGTCGAAAACTGTAATTAATTATTGAAGCCACCATATCGCTGGTTGCTGTCACATGACAACACTATAGAAAAAATGTTTCAAGAAAGAAATTAAAAAAATTATTATGGGGTGTTGGGGACATAACTACACGGTTGAAAGCATTTCCATCACATCTGAACCCCAAACGGAAAAATATTGTTTTGGAAAATTATCACTGCTTATGGCTTAAGCAGTGATAAGGATAAACAATATCCAATATCAATGAATTCTTCTATTGTATAGTTTTATATAAATTACTGCAGTCGAATGTCATAATATTAAATTACTTATTTCATTATAATAAATAAATTTCTTTTAAACGAAATCAACTCCTTCAACAAATATTTTACATGCAAGACATAATGTATTTTGTTATAATATCTTCTCTTTGTCAAAGACAAAAGTTTCTGTTTCTTCTCAGCAAAGTTTCCGATGCTCTCAAAATGTATTCAGATAAAATATCATTCCTTGATACAGTTGTCTTACTATTATATTACTATAGTATAGTATATTACTATATACTATATTATGCATTTGAATCAAGCAGATTAATGAAACAAATCTATTTAGAGGTTGTTCTAGGAGAATCCTTAAAAGAAAAAGAGCAATGGGACTCTGACTGAAACCATTGTTGGTGCTTTCAAAATCAATCTATTTGTGGATAAGAAGCTAACAGTGACTGAGTGTTCGCTAAATTTTAGACTCGAAGCATTCAGTCTTTTTCTTCGCCAGAACCAATTAGACCATTCCCAAATGGATTTAGTCTTCTTAATGCTGAAGAGATGAAGCTTCGGGGAAAAAAGTAATCAATGCATTGGTTGGAGGTCGATGCCATTGAGGCAAACCGTGTTTTCGTGCCTAGGAAGGGCAAAGTTGAAGATGTCCTGTCATCTTTTGGTGTGACCAACTCCAGATAACTTTTGCTCTCGCTGCGTGAAGACGATTTATCCAATGACCGGTGACCACAACCGTCAGCATAAAGACATTCTTATGAGAATTTAGCAGCAGATTGTTTGCCCTATGCTTCTAATATATATTTCTAAGCTAGGTTAGGTAAGATGACTGCCCAGTATGAGACATACTTAGGTACGATCGATCTTTTTCTCAACATTTATAAATATTTTCATATTATCTTCTCTAGGAGAAGCATTAAAGAAAAATTGGACTATTAACCAATCATTGTTAGTGCATTTAAAATCAATTTGTTTCTAAATATTAATAAATATTTCCATTTTATCTTCTCTACAGACCTCAGTATGAGGTATTCTTAGGTACGATCGATCGTTTTCTAAACACTTCCAAATATTCTCTAGAAGAATCCTTAAAGAAAACTGGAACTATTAACCAATCATTGTTGGTGCATTTAAAATCAATTCATTTCTAAAAATTAATAAATATTTCCATTTTATCTCCTCTACAGACAACTCAGCTTGTAATACTTACAACATTCTAAGTTCTATTCACAACATGATCCGACTTATGTAAATAACCGACCATAGCGTGTCGCGATGCACGCTTATGTGTCACGTCAAGTGGTGCGTTCGGACCTCATAACCTTAGCTGCGGCCCCTCGTTTTACTGCGTATGTGCGGAAATGCGCCGGTTGACCGGGCCGCGACTTCGACCCCTGCAGCGCGTATCAACACTTACATTGTTGACACAGACGTGCACACTTCGCATGCGCGCCAACATTTATTCGATTTTTCCTTTTCACCACGCTTCCGGTTTATTTCGCTGCTTCTTAAATGGCCAACGAAACGACTGTGCAACGCACCGGCACACACACACGACGATGACAATGCAATTTCATGTAGCCAAGTGGCCACCCCCTCCCCCCCACACACATTCTGCACTCGACCAGCTCACCCCATCGTTGCTGTCTACGTTGCCGTGCAACACTGTGTGACACGTCATGGTACCGCAAAGCACCTACAAACAAGCACACGTGTGTGTGTGTGTGTGCACGAATAGCGCGTGCGGTTAAGGATATGCAAACATCGACACACACACACACATGCTCAATTTCGTCGCTGATATTCCATGACAAGTCTGCCTTTTAAGCAAATTAAGCATAAAAGCGTTTTTGTACCCGTAAAGTGGACGCCATTATGTCGCCCTCGTACTCGCTTCCAACGCCAGCACACACTCACACAAACACACAGCCACACGCATTCATGGAGTGGCGCACGCACTGGCGCACTCAGCGTTTGCTGCACGGCATTTTAGCGTTTTTTCGCTGTAAAACTTTGTAATTCATTTATCGTTCGCGTACGCGCCCACTGGCGCTGCGTAGAGACGCTGGTCTATCGAGTGGAGAGGGGCACGACCAGCTCAGTTGCTCAGTGTATGTTTGTGTGTGTATGCGGATTTATAGTGCGAGTGTGCGTGTGTGTGTGACACAGCTCGGATTGTGTTTTTAGTTGGCGCTTTTTGTTGTTGGTCATATTACTATTGTTGTTGTTGTAATGTTATAGTTGCGGCATGATGTGACAGTTTGTTCATTTCTTTTTTGTAGTTGTTGTTGTTGTTGTTGATTTATGCAAAGTGCGTATGTTGCCTGCATAATGAAGCCAAGCCACGCGTCTTTTCCACGCGCCTTCTCACCTCATCAACAGCCGCTGGTTGCTTTTTCACTTTGCTTTATGCATGCATGACAATCGTTTGTTGATGACAGTTTGAAGAAAATTAAAATTTGAAAGCAAGATTTGGTTATGGATCAATCAGGACCTTATTCACATTATTTGATGGCTTTTAACGGCAAACGGCGCCGTATGAATGACACACTCAATAGCGACCTACAAACAATCTCCAAGTGAGCTCAAGTGAACATGGTCGATTTTAATCCTCGCAAGACCCAATGTTGCCTGTTATCACACAAACGAGTATCCCCACATACCAACACATCCCTCATTATGGGTGGTGTAGGTATTACGGAATCGGCAGCTCTTGATGTTCTGGGCATGTCCATTAACCCTTTCTGGTCAATTTTCACATTTCTTGAGATTCTTGAAATTTTTCCTTCGAAATATTGACTCTTATTGAAAATTTTAGCCATAAAATTTTTTTTGTTTAATAAAAAACTAATTGTTTCCAAGATTTGTCTCGACAAAATTCAAATATATACAGGCTCAGTGGCGCACTCGAAGAGTTTTGGGGGTTCAAGCCCCCAAATACAAAAACTGCTGGTGAAAATTATGGTTTCAAACAGTATTGGACTAAAAGTTGTACGCAAAACCCCCCAAAAATAAATCCTGTGTGCGTCACTGTACAGGTTATTAACTCAAAACGGAGCGTGAATTTAAATTTTATGAACAGAAAGTGGAAGATATCACCATGGATTCATCTCTACCAGTCACTTAGCAGTATCAAGCGCAAAATTCCTTAATTTTTCAACATTTATTTTCAACCTGAAAACATAGCTTTAGCTTTCACATAAAACTTAGCACTTGTATAAATCATATTTTATTTTTAATGCTACAAATGTGGTGAGAAAAAGTTTTCCATACGACACATATTTAACTAATCGTTCCTATGGCAGCTATATGCTACAGTTGGGCGATTTTGTTCAAATTTAGATATGCGATTCAGTATTACATAGAAATCTCAAACAATTGTTATGACATTTCTTTTGCCAGATATACTAATTCGCCCACTTTGTGGGGTGTGAAACCTCTTTGCTCCCTTTTCCCTTTTCCCCTTTCACATTTGAACAACAAACCCCTTCAACATCCTCATAAAACCTATGAAAACAAAAATATTTACATAAGTAAATAATTTCAGTCACCGTACATAAAATTTGGTGTCAAGGTGAAGGTTAAAATTTGGAATTATCAGGTGTACAACTTTGATTCCGCCGTTTTTTTTCCAAAATTAAAAGCTTTATTGCGAAAAAGTGCTTACAGATGTATTATTCAAAGTATTGTACGTCGCTAGCGACAACTTTCTCCCATCTTTCCGGCAATTTTCGGATCCCGGCTCGAAAAAAGGAGTCCTCTTTTGACGCTATCCATGAAGCAATCCATTTTTTCAATTCTTCGAAGGATTGAAAATGTTGATCTGCCAGGCCGTGTGCCATCGAACGGAATAGGTGGAAGTCAGAAGGGGCGACATCTGGGGAATTCGGCGGGTGGGGCAAGACTTCCCATTTCAGCGTTTCCAGGTACTTTTTGACCACTTTTGCGACGTGAGGCCGAGCATTGTCGTGTTGGAGGATGACTCACCATTTTCACTCACCACGAAATCACCATTTTTAAAACGTTGAAACCACTCCCGACACGTTCTTTCACTCAGAGCAGCATCACCGTAAGTTTCTGAGAGCATTCGATGCGCTTCAGCTGCATTTTTTTTCGAATTGTAACAGAAAAGTAAAACTTCCCGCAAATGGCGAGAATTGGGCACATAAACGGACATTTTCGAGCGTGAATAATACGAAAACAAGAACAACTGTCACTGAAACGGCGATGACAATTCGTTAGGCACTGTCCACACTCACTTTAAAGGCATTACCATCTATGTATTTCAACCAGCCTCAGCCGGTACAGCCACCTATCGGAAAACGGCGGACGCAAAGTTGTCCACCTGATAAAAAAACTGCAAACCACATAATATTTATATTACTTTATTTAAAAACAATAACACAATAACACAAACAAACAACAAGACCACCGCACAAACTGCAAAGCTTCTTTTGCACTTTTGGGTTTGCGCTCCATTTTTAGTTCAGGCACTCACAGTCTGTAGAAGATTGCACGAAGCCTGGCAAATTCTGGCAGCTGAAATTAACACATTATAATCTTATAACGTGACTTAGTATTAAGAAAAAAAGATCAAGGGGGCAACGAGGGGGAACACAACTAAAACTTTAAGGCAGGTTCTCACCTTGTGGATCCGAAAAAGTGCACTTTTTTTAGGAATTTTTTTTGAGCAAACGGTTAAAGATACAACGCTGAAAATTGTTTCTGGATATGAACACACATTTATTTAGAGAATACAATTTTTGAAATTGAATGAATCAAAAGAAGGGGGGGAGGGGGCGTCCATCAGTGGCGGCATGTCGGCGAGGAGGTGTCCCGCTACCGGAAGTGATTCCGTCAAAACCCGTGATCGGAAACACAAAAATCGAACACATTCTTAATGTGTACCGTATTATCTATTGAATGAACTATGATCATGAAAAAAAAATCGAAATTAAAAAAGTTATGAGGTTTTGAAAAAAAATTACGATTTTCGCATTTTTTTGTTCACTAATTATTTTTTTAAATAAACAATATTCAATATTTTTGGCTGATCGTAGTTCGTTTATTAGAAAAACCCTAAGAAACATTTAGAAAAAATTTGGTGACGATTGGTTCATTCCAGCGCCTTCAATCACTTCCGTAAGGTCCGAAAATGTGGTTCTGAGAAAAACGCGTTTAAAGTTTAAAGCGCGCTTGGCCGGTGCTCTACACTGCTCTATGTAACGGCCTGTAACTTTTGTAATTTTTCAGATTTTGATCTGAAATTTCTGGAGCACATTTTTGAATCATATATCTACACGATAAGGCAAAAAAAAATTGGTTTTTTTCCCCCACAAGGTGAGAACCTGCCTTAAGTGAAATTCTGGGAGTGAGACGAAAAACACAGAATATAGTAGTTGTAACTTTTGATTTTTGTTTTTAAATACACATCAATTTAAATATATCTCATTAATAAAAAATAAGTTTGATACTTGTATGTTCAATACCCTTTTTTTTAATTTTAAATTTGGTGATTTTTTAATAAAGTTTTAACACTTCAAAATGGATTATTGTAAAACGCTGCTCACTGCACTAATCAAGTGAACAAATGTGCCGCAAGAATCAAACCAAAAAAAAATTTACCGTTAGAAAGCTTGATTATATAGGAGACTATGTAGTTACTTTTAATTTTAAACTTTGGACTTCGAATGTTTTATTTTTGGCCTATGGCAGCAACCACTGTGCAATGGTCCGCAAAGGAGTAAAAATTCATGAATTTTTGGTTTCAGTTTTTTAAGTTTTATTAACAATTCATTCATTTTGTTTTGATAGAAAACATAAATTATACCAACAAACATTAAAACGTGACTTCATTTTGATCGAAAGTTATATAAATTATATATATAAGCAATTATAACCGTTGTTGCTGTTGCTAAGCCCTTTTCCTCTCAATAAAACACAGAATCAATTAAAGTTCGTATAGCACTACAGAAAGATACTGAATATATCCGATTCTTATTATCGTAGTGGGAGTCTAGAAATTCTTATTTTTAATCAAAAATTGCCAAATAGTCGAATTTTATAAGTCACGTGGTTTACATATGGGCGTGGCAGGCATGCAACGCAAAAAATCGGTAACCAAACCTATAACATTAGAAAAATGCAAACATAACTTGTAACTTTTGCTTTCTATTTGTACGATATATCGTACCAAGCTTTGCAACCCTTGTGGTCATTTGTATGATACAATTTTTTTAAAGACTCAGGAAAAATATTTAGACGCAAAAAATGTTAAATTTAGTAAGTTCTATAAATCAACTGAGATTCAAACTTTGAAATTGTTTCGCTTTTTGGTACCAAAAAGTACAAAGTATTTCATATTTAAAAATTCTTACGCAGAAGTACCGTCATTTGCTTGTTTTTTCAAATTCTTGCAAAAAGCTGCTTACAAAAAGCACTCATACTGTGAAGCCACGGTTATTATGATTTATATTTTTAAACAGAATGATACACCACAGCCTACTTAATGAAAATTATAAAGCAGTTGCATAAAAAGTGCGTTCGCTCTCAAAAAAAAAATCATCGAAAAAATTCATCATTGATCAAAAATTCATCAAAAATCATTGTAAAAATTGTTGATATATCGTACAAATTTCCGGAAAGGGTTAAGAATGATCTTCGTTGGAACGATCAAATTTTTGGCGTGTCGAAGGAAGCAGCCAAGTGCCTCGGCTTTCTAAAACGGTGCAAACAATATTTCACCCCGTCCGATCTCCGCATTATTTATACCACCTATATCCGACCTAAAATGGAGTTTAACTCGCTCCTATGGGCGGGGGACTCGAAATCCCATTTGGAGTTCCTGGATCGGGTGCAAAACCGAAGCCCAATTGTTGGACACTAAAAGGATAAATTTCTCTTTGCCAACAAAATTCCGTGAAGTCTCATTATTAATCGATTATTTTTTAATAAAAATCATTTACTCTGTGATAATGAAAAGCATCAAAGGACATTGGGCACTGATCGTTTGTTGCTTCAAAATATAATTTACAATTTAAAAATCTTAACAGAAATTACAGAAAAATAAAAACCTTTAAAGACCTTTCGGTCTCGTTTAGGCTGAAAAGCGAAAGCCAATCAATTGATGGCCATTTTGTAGACGTCACAGTTGTTGGCACAATCAAAATTATTGCCCAAACACAATAAACAAAGTAAAAACAAAAACAAAAAAAACATAACAAATACTTTATGCAATAAAGGGAACAAAAAAATCAACATTATATTCAAATGCGACGACCAACTACCGACTACGAATACATCTAACCATGAAGAATAATAATAGACGAAACGACAGCCCCCCCGCGCGCGCTCTTCATTCACTTTGGGGTGGCTGCTAGGGGCGCGTTGAGCAATGCTTGTGTTCATTTAATTTTTTTACAGCCCGAATCGCTTTTTGATATCGTGGTAAATGTCTATAAAACGCCAACAGTGCGCTGAGGCAGAAGTTGCCGGGTGCGAGGCGGTCGCCGCCGCTTGTTTGCGTCGGGTGTCCTGTGCGGCAGGTAACGAGCGGCCGACACACACGCCGTCACAGCATTGATTGGCGTGCTCGAAACGGTGTTGACGGCGCGCCTGTGTGTTGTTTCTGTCTGTGCTTTTGTTGTTGTTGTTGGCGTCAAAGGCGCACCAGCTAACCGCCGCTGATTCCCCATTAAACTGCGCCTAATGTCACAAATTGCTGTCAATTCGTTTGTTGTTATTTATTTTTGTGCTGTTTGTTTGCTTGCGCGTTATTTTTTGTTTTTGTTTTTCGGATTTTGCTGCGCTGCTGTTGAACCAACCAACAAAAGTGAAATGTGCCAAGCGAGCTCGAACGCAACGCGCCATAACTGCTGGCAGCGCGCTAACCATCAACTCAAGCAAAGCCATTGCTGGTTGTTGTTGTAGTTGTTGTATGCTTTATTTTTTATTGTTTATGCGCCGTTTGAATTGTGTCCGTTATGATTTTTATGATTGCGCTGAAAGGTAAAAAAAAACCAAAAACAATGACGTCGTTGTTGTGGCCTTCAAAAATGCTCAAAAAAGTTTCCAGCTTAAAGTTTATGGCAGCAGCAACATTTTTTCGTTGCAGTGAAAGTTGTAAAAATCAAACAAAAAATAGAAAATAAAATTACCCAAAAATATTTATGTATATTTTTGTATGTACATTTGTATGTAGATTCTCGTTTTATTCGTTAGTGAAGGGCAAAGCGACCAAACGCAACACAATTGTCGCACATGACAAAGCGCACAAATCGACCAATGTCAACTTTCAAACGTGTTTGCAAGGATTTTCCATACTGTCTGTCCCTTTGTTCCTGTTTAGTTGGTGTTTTTGTTGTTGTAAGCGCCGTTTCGTTTTGTTGCTGCCAATTGCATAAATCAAGCCATTGAAAACTGTTGCCAGACGCGCAGCATTGAATGTGTCATTTTTGTGTGCTACAAATTTTACTGCGTTTTTTACTTGCACCGAAATATTGAACTTAAGTGTGTTCGAGTCAAAATTGAGGGCGCAGCGCAATCGAATTTGTCGAAACTCAATCAATAACTTAGCGCAGATTATGGCCGTGGCTGCGGTAATTCAAGTCGGCTTTAAAAACTATATCGTTGTAGCGTTGCTGCTCAGCTGCGCACTCAGTAATGAGTGAATATTTTATTAGGTATTAGTTCGATTTAACTATGATTGCGACAAATAATCATAAAGGCGCTTATTTTGAGCAAAATTTCATATATCAAAATAATGCACACATCAAAGGATATAACAAGAGCCAATATTAATGCATTCAACTGGCCATATTCACATATCTCATACATACAAATAGAAGAGTACATAGTTATTTGATTGCAGTTGTGTCTGGGTATAGTGAACACCCTATATAGTGTACACTTTGATATAGTGAACACCCAAATTTAGACATCGAGCCTCTAAATATGGAACGAAATTTTTAAGCAAAAAACAAAAAGTGTATTTTGAGCAAATAAAACGAGTGTTGAGCAAAAATGTTAACCTCGATATAGTGAACAACCTAAATACTGTGAACACGCCTTGCAATACTTAGTTTACTATATCCAGACACCACTGTACTTATATGTGGGTAGTATTTTCGTCAAAAATCTTGACAAACCTTCTAAGTTCAAGTTATGAATAGATACAGAATTTCCACAACAGCCCTTTCTGACGAGACTAAGACCGAGCTTCTAATTTACCTGTAAACGCCTAAAAGCAAACTATAAAAAGTGTCTTAATGTCCATTAATTTATTATCATATTAAAATCTACTAAAATTATCCGAACGCCAATTTCGGGCAAAACCCATGGCTCTTGAAACTACTCGGTGTGCTGCCGCACTTCAATAATCATAGTCACAGGACTCCCTTTACTACTCATAAAAGTCCTTTATGATTCGTTCCAACTCTGCTTTCCAACGCTATACCACAATATCTCCTACCCATTTAGTTAATTCAAGCATTAATAGAGCCTTGAATTATTCAGTAATGACTAATGGTCATCACCATTCTTTTAAAAGCACTGAACAATTTTAAGAACATACACATTTCAAAAAATTTTGTATTATTTGTTGTTATGCAGTGATGAAGATATTCATATCAAATGAAAGAAGAGCATTATTGCCATTAGACTATATTTCCAATTATAAACTTTTTGTGCCAAAATATATCACTTAGGTACTATCAAATATGTATTCTTTGAAATCTTTGTAATGTTTTAACGAATTCTTTAGAAAATATGATGTTTTGAATATCGGTTTGTAAATAGTATATTATTTAAAAATTATGATAAAAATTTGATTTTGATCCATAAAGAAGAATAAGATTAATAAGACTAATGGTCATCACCATTTATGGTCAATTATTTTAAAACTAACTGGGTCCTTCGACTCCAAAAAATTTGTTTCTCCATACATACTTTTAACCCGACGTTGATTCAGTTAGATTTGGATGTTAAAAATAATGAGAAACACGTGCCCAATTTTATTTATTTCAATTATTTTTACATTTGTTGAAGTCAGTCAACACGAACCGATGGACCTGTGTTGTTTGCTTCGGAGTCTCTCCGTAAATAAACCTTAACCCATAGTTGGGTCAGTTAAATTTTGATTTTGTTTTGTTGAGTTTTGATATAGAATATTTTCAGGAAGTTCGAAATCAATATTTCCATTAAATCCAGTTTCATCAAAGAACACCTTAACACATGTTTTGCTACTTTACACCACGAATTTCAAAAACTCCCATCTTAGCGGAGGTTCAGTTTTCAAGATGTACCTATTGTTTAAACTTAATGTTTGTAGCTTCAGCGGTTTGGGCTGGGCGATTATAAATCGATCAATCAGTCAGTCAGCCATGATAAACAACCTACGTATAAAAAATGGTGGCCCCCTTGTCCAATGCTCACAACTTTCTTCTAGTGGAAAGTGGAAAGTTCGTACAAAATTTCATTGATGTGCGACTTATAGTTCTGCTGAAAGGTTGGGTCATAAAAAATGTGCCACACCCCTTGTCAAACGCCCATCAAATCTCATCAGTATCAGGTGTACAACTTTGCTTCCGCCGTTTTTTTCCAAAATTAAAAGCTTTATTGCGAAAAAGTGCTTACAGATGTATTATTCAAAGTATTGTCCGTCGCTAGCGACAACTTTCTCCCATCTTTCCGGCAATTTTCGGATTCCGGCTCGAAAAAAGGAGTCCTCTTTTGACGCTATCCATGAAGCAATCCATTTTTCCAATTCTTCGAAGGATTGAAAATGTTGATCTGCCAGGCCGTGTGCCATCGAACGGAATAGGTGGAAGTCAGAAGGAGCGACATCTGGGGAATACGGCGGGTGGGGCAAGACTTCCCATTTCAGCGTTTCCAGGTACTTTTTGACCACTGTTGCGACGTGAGGCCGAGCATTGTCGTGTTGGAGGATGAGTTTGTCATGTCGCTCTTGATATTGTGGCCGCTGTTCTTTTAGCGCGCGACTAAGGCGCATCAGTTGCGTTCGGTAGCGATCTCCTGTGATGGTTTCACCCGGTTTTAAGAGCTCGTAGTAAATCACACCGAGCTGATCCCACCAAATACAAATCATAACCTTGGCGCCGTGAATATTCGGTTTTGCCTTCGACGAAGAAGCATGCCCGGGCTTTCCCCATGATTTTCTGCGTTTAGGATTATCGTATCGAACCCACTTTTCATCACCGGTTACGATTCGATGTAAAAACCCCTTACGATTTTGTCTTTGAAGCAGTTGCTCACATACAAATAGACGGCGCTCGATGTCCCTCGGTTTCAACTCGTACGGCACCCAGTTTCCTTCTTTCTGAATCATGCCCAGGGCCTTGAGACGTTTTGAAATGGCTTGCTGACTCACTCCCAACGATTCGGCAAGCTCTTCTTGGGTTTGGCACGAATCTTCATCAAGCAATGCTTCTAGTTGTTCATCTTTGAAGGTTTTTTCTCTTCCACCACCATGTTTGTCTTCGACATCGAAATCACCATTTTTAAAAGGTTGAAACCACTCCCGACACGTTCTTTCACTCAGAGCAGCATCACCGTAAGTTTCCGAGAGCATTCGATGCGCTTCAGCTGCATTTTTTTTCGAATTGTAACAGAAAAGTAAAACTTCCCGCAAATGGCGAGAATTGGGCACATAAACGGACATTTTCGAGCGTGAATAATACGAAAACAAGAACAACTGTCACTGAAACGGCGATAACAATTCGTTAGTCACTGTCCACACTCACTTTAAAGGCATTACCATCTATGTATTTGAACCAGCCTCAGCCGGTACAGCCACCTATCGGAAAACGGCGGAAGCAAAGTTGTACACCTGATAGAATGACACATCTATGAGACGACGGTACACCAACTTTCAATGCTGTGCGGCTAACGATTCCGAGGAGATTCCATATTAAAGAATTGAGTTGTATGGGCGGTGCCACGCCTCTTGTCCAGAATCCACCTTATTACCCCTGCTGAAGGACACGACCAAATGGTAACTTTGTACTGAGTGTCGTTGATGTGAATGCTCAAAGTTCAAAAGTTACACCCGAATTTAAAAAGTGCAACACCCCTTGTCCAAAGCCCATTAAATTTTACCGGTGGAATGATACGCTTACGCCATCACACTGTACCAAATTTCAATGCTGAGCGACTTATAATTTCGAAGTTTTGCCATATTAAAAATTTAGGTTGTATGGGAGGTGCCACGCCCACCTGCCATACAAACATGTAACATTGCTATAAACCACCGCGTTGACAGCTGCGACTTTGCACGCAAGTTTAAAGTCAATGGGGTCAATCAATCAAGTTCTTCTTAACCCTTTGTTGATCCTGTCAGATTTTGATGAAAAAATAAAATTATTTTTTATTTGTAGTGCCACATTTGAAGCCAATTAGTGCATTAAGTTATGTTCCTCCATACAAAATCTTAACCCATAGTTGACTCCATCAGATTTTTATTAAAAAAAAAATTAAAAACACGTGTCAAATTATTTCTCACCAAGAGTACTTTCAGCAAGCGTAAAGTAAAAAAGTCCATAAAATCCTGTTCCTCCATACAAACTTTTGACCCTTTGTTGACCTCGTCAGATTACGATTTTCCAAAAAAAAATTAAAAGCACGTTTCGAATTATTTCTAATTGTGAGCACTTTTACAAAGTTTGAAGTCAATAAGCACATTAACTTATGTTTTTCTCAGTTTTTCATATAAACTTTTAACCCGTCGCTGACCCCGTCAGATTTTGATTTTCGAAAAAATAAAAAACACGTATCGAATTATTTCACATTTGAAATACTTTAACCAAGTTTGAAGTCAAAAGGCGTAAAAAATCATGTTTTTTCATACAAACTTTTAACCCTTGGGTTACCCCTTTAAGTTTTTATTTTCAAAAAAATTAGAAACACGTGTCTCATTATTTTTGATTTCAAGTGATTATACCAATTTTTCACGCTCATGGTTTTTTTTTTAGTTTTTTATTTTTAGTTTAGTTTTTAGTTTTTTTTAGTTTTTTTTTGGTAGTCTTCTCGTATACGCACCTTAACCCATTCCTGACCTTGTTAAATTTTGATTTTCGAAAAAATCAAAAATAAGAGTCGAATTATTTTTTATTTGAAGTAGTTTTACCAAATTTGAAATCAAGAGGCCTATTAAATCTTTAATGCTTTCTTATCCCATTAAGATTCACATTAGTCCTTTTTGTCAGTTTAGACAATTTTTTGTTATAATAAAATTTTAAGTCCTAAATACGACTTAAACATTTATTTAACTAACTAATCTGGCAATGCACCTAAAAACCAATTAAAATATGAAACATGCAAATTGGTGGCCATTAAGTTTAATTGCATTGCAGAAAATATTAAAGAAATTTGAAACTTGAAAACTTGTAGCATTAAAGTTGGCTCCATTGGTCAACGGCAACGGCCATAAAACAGGAGAGGCAGTTCATAAATACACACAAACACATACACATACAAAATACGTCTAGCATTTCCATGCGTCTGCGCATATTTATGGCTGACATTTGCGTCCATAAATAACTTCGTCAATTAATTTTTCTTACGAAATTGTTTTTTTCATGATAATAAACCCATTATGAATGCGCTTAAACGAAAATCAATTCGCGTTTATTTGCTACAACACGCTCGCCGGCCTCGAGCGCGCACACTGATTGCGCTGCGTCAATAGCGAAAGCAATGCGCACCCACACAAGCAAAAACAATGCAATAGAAAATCAATGAATTTCTTAACTGTTGCCATAAAGTCTTAAAATGGGCGCTGACGCTGATGGCAACCCGAAACCGGTCAAGCGGTCAAGCGGCCAAGTGCCCGGAGCACAGCATTCGCTGATGTTAAGTATGGGCAACAACAACAACAACAGCAACAAACAATCGCAACAATGGCAACAATAACAAAATGAGAATGGAAATAAAAATCCACTGCAACGAGGCAACAAAACGAGTTCGCACAGCACAGAACAACAATTTGCTGGCCTGCTGCACGCCGCCGCCGTTGCCGTCGTCATTGCCATCGTCGTCGCACTTTCGGCACAATTACTAAAGTAATCTAATTAGCCAAACACCAATTCGGCTATTGCTTTGCCTAACGAGTGCATACTTATATATGTGTGTGTGTGTGTGTTTGGGTTGACGTATGTGTGCATGTGTATTTGCTTTTGTGTGAGTACGTTTCGTTGTGTGTGTGTTTGCTGCGCGTATAATAAAATTAATTTTATGACAGTGCATAAAAATGTTGAACGAAATTAATGAGCAAAAATTGTTATAAAACTGCGCAGCGCCATACGCGTCCGATTCGATACGCGCCCAGCCCTCGTTGCCGCACCGCTGCCGCCACGCCTCTTCAACTCATACACGGCGTCACTTCATTGCGGGTCACTTCACGCCCGACCGACCGACCGACCACTCTGCGCTACTTCAATTCATTGCTTTTATACTCAGCAACTGGCTCGCTGTGTGTGTGTGGGTGTGTGTGCCGTCGATAACCATTGCTGCGTCCTGTCGTTGCGTCGATATGCCATATGAGTGAAGCGCGCATAAAATTGTAATAATATTATTGTAATCGAAATCAAATGCAATTAAACGAATTTATTATTGTTGCCTTTGTTTCGGTTGTTGTTGTTGTTGTTTCGGTTGTGCTTTTCTGTTTGGTTGCCATTAGTGCGGCCGGCATTGGCTCTACTCGGCCACAAATTACAATAATTGCCCCGAAGACAATGCAATGTCGGCCCAGTGCGACCAATGCTGCGCTGTGTAACCTATATTTTTTGTTTGTTTTGTTATTCGATCCAAATGACCGTGCAGTGTTAAAACATAATTATTATGTGCAATAATTAAGTTTGTTACTTAGTCGACTGAATGGATTAGCTTTTACATCAAAAATTACGTAAATATAGGGATTTATCGGCGCTGATTTGCGTTCGTTGTGAATTAGTAAATCGATTTAAGTCGATTGAGGAAATTACGCTGGTTTTGTTGGAGGGAAAATTGTTATTATGAGTGTTAATGATCTTTTGTTAATGTTCAGATGCGATGGTAGTATGAAAAGTTTCCAAATTCAACATGAAGATGATAGCACTTACATTAAACATTAAGAAACGGATTTTGTTAGTGACTCATTTCAAGGGTAGTCATAAAATATTTAACCATATTGAATTTACAATTGTTGTTTGACAGTTAGTCAATCAGTCAATGTTGATGGAGAAATCACTAAATATATCTTTCTTTTTGAGGGGCAATACGCAAATTAAAGAAGTGAAAAATATTGGGTGTACAACTTAATAACCGGAATTTTTCAGCGAAATTTGATGTTTTATTGTGGAAAAATCTTACAATATATTTTATTCAAAGTATTGTCCCTCGGAAGCTACAACATTTCCCCATCTTTCAGGCAATTTATGAATTCCATCCCAAAAAAATTGCGCCGGCTTGGCGGCCAAAAACGAATCTATCCAATTTCGGATGCCTTGCTTTGAAGTGAAGCGTATTCCGGTGAGGGCGTTTTGCATCGAGCGAAATAAATGGTAGTCGGACGGGGCAAGGTCTGGGCTATAGGGCGGCCAGCCCAGTCATTGTTTTCCAAATAGTTCTTAACCGGAATAGCAACATGAAGCCGAGCGTTGTTATGATGGAAAATTATGGCCTCGTGTCTGGTCGCATATTCCGGGCGTTTTTCGATGATGGCACGCTTCAAACGAATCAATTGTGTTCGGTACAGGTCACCATTGATTGTCTGGCCCGATTTCAACAACTCTTAATATAACGGCCCCTTGTGATCCCACCAAATACACAGCATAACCTTGGCGCCATGGATATTTGGCTTCGCCGTTGATTTGGCTGGTTGGCCGGGCTTCACGTATGACTTTTTGCGCTTGGGATTGTCATAATGGATCAATTTTTCATCCCCAGTCACGATCCGATGCAAGAATGCTTTCTTTTTATGGCGCTCAAGCAGCATTTCAGACATACAGAAGCGCCGTTCAACGTCTCTCGGCTTCAACTCATAGGGGACCCAATTACCTTGCTTCTGAATGTATCCGGCCGCTTTCAAACGTTTCGAAATTGCTTGCTGAGTCACTCCCAACGATTTGGAAAGTTCTTCTTGTGTTTTACACGAATCCTCATCGATTAGCGTCTCCAATTCTTCGTTTCAATCTTTTTTGGCTGTCCTGGGCGTTCTTTGTCTTTGATGTCAAAATCAGCACTTTTGAAGCGTTGAAACCATTCAAAACACTGTGTTTTCGCTAAAGCATCGTCGCCATAAACTTCTACAAGCAAACGATGACTTTCCGCAACAGTTTTCTTTGCAAAAAAATGACCCAACAGAACCTCCCGCAAATGCTGTCTCTTTCTCCGATTTTCGAAGTTATTCATCGTGAAAAATAATAATGATGCACACAAGATAAAATTGTTTTGTTTCAATACGGTTTCAACTGGCCTCAAGCTGTATATTGAAAGTTTAAGTGTCTAATTTTTTTTAATATAATTTTTTCCTTGAAAGTGTATAATTTATGCAATGAGTAAACGAAGCTAACAAAAGCGAATTTCATATCGTTCTAATTTTTATATGTTTTGCTTGTGTTAAATTGTTGTTAAGCTGAAGCTGAATGAAGGTAGGTAGGTACAGGGTAGGCCATTGGAAGTGGAAGCATCTGGTAACCCTATAACTTTTGACAGAGCCGTCAGATCGACTAATGACATAGCGCGTTGGAAGCGTCATTCCTAGAGTTTATACCATGGAACAGTACACTCCAAAAGAACGTGCTGAAATTGTTCAGCTTTACATTCAAAATAACTTCTCGATTGTGAAAACCAAACGGCGATTATGAGTGGCCACCGAGATCACCCGATTTGACGCCGCCAGACTTTTTTTATGGGGCTACTTGAAGTCCAAGGTATACACCAACAAGCCAAGGACACTAGCTCAACTCAGAGCCAACATACGCCGCGAAATAAGAGCCATATCGGCCGATACACTGGCAAAAGTGATGGAAAATGCCGAAAAAAGGGCACATTTTGCGGCCAAAGCTAATGGTGGCCATTTACGCGATATCATTTTCAAAAACTAACTAGAAAATTTCTCCTTGGACCAAAATAAATGAATATCGAGATGAAAACAAAAAAAAACATTTTTTTCCTCTTTTTTTCAAAAACAAGAATGGCCTTCCACTTTAAATGGCCTACCCTGTAGGTGGTGGTGGCAGTTCTCAGATGAGAGCTCACTTAGGCCAAGCTAGGCCCATTGTGGTACGACAGGATCTATAACCCTTGTTTGTTGTTAATATATCTCAAACCAACCCGAACAGGTGATGAAGCGTTCAGGTTCTTGGTGTCAACCTCCGATAAGTCCGCGAGGTTGGCTGTGTGGTAAAACCCTAAATGTTTTTTTCTACTCTATGTCTCTGCAGCTTCTGCAGAAGTCGTTGGCCAGGTGGCCCAGCCCTAATCTGATAGCGTGGCTGCCAAGGATGCAGTGACCAGTGATGACTCCGACAACAACCCTGAGCGGGCCCCTATTGAGGTTTAGTAGACTTTTGGTGCGCTAGACTGGGCTTTGGTCAGATCTGTTGCGCTGTCTTGCCTGTCTCTGAGGCCGCCCATGCATTGTTAGCGCCTTTGGCATCGCTTCCTCTATCACCAGCTTGCAAGTACTCAATGGAATACCTAAGCCGGCGTGCTCTGGGGATAGCTCCTTGGTCGTTCCTTGTTTAGCCAGTTCGTCTGCCCTGCAGTTCCCCGGGATATCTCTGTGACCAGGCACCCATATGAGGTGGATTTTAAGCTGCTCAGCCATCTCATCAAGAGATTTGCGGCAGCTGATCACTGTTTTGGAAGTCAGAACATGAGACACTAGGGCCCTGATAGCCGCTTGGCTGTCAGAGAGAATGTTAATATCTCGCCTAGAGACACTGCCCTCTTTGATGCAATTCAGGGCAGCTTCAATGGCTGAAACCTCTGCTTGGAACACGCTACAGTGGTCCAGCAGTCGAAAGGAGTAATTTATACTAATTGAGTCTGAGAACACGCCTCCACCAACAGCTTCGTTTAACTTGGAGCCGTCGGTGTAGATCTGGTGTGAGTTCCCTATTAAGGATGCTGAGCTTTCCTCCCAGTTGTTCCTGTCTGGAATGGTGCTAGTGAACTTTTTGTTAAAAAGGAATTGGGGGGGGGGGTGAAGAATCCAGTTTCTCGAACTCCTTTAAGAGAGTAAGTATCCTGGCATGACCCCTGTTAAATTCCGACCATTGGCTGGTAGCCCATAGTCTATGGTTTGTTATAGCCGCTGATTTCCTACAGTGTAGATCTACCGGAATAAGGTGAAACAGGGCTTCTAAAGCTGAGTTTGGTGTTGTCCTAAGAGCGCCCGTGATGCGGAGGTGTTGGAGGAGCAATGTTTTTCGAAAAGCGTTCCATCGTACCGGGCACCCATAGGTTAGGATGGGTCGGACGACAGCTGTGTAAACCCAGTGCGTCATGTTTGGTTTAAATTCCCAGGCTTTCCCCAGTGCCTTTTTCCAGGTGTATAAGGCAATCGTTGCCTTTTTGACCCTATTTTGGATGTTCGGTTTCCAGCTCAATCTCTTGTCAAAAATGATTCCAAGGAATTGTGCTTCATCCTTGAAATGGATTTCTGTGTTATATGCTTAATGGATTTATATATAAATATATTTTTATTTTTTTATAAAAAGTTTAATTCCTTAGTTTATGATACAAATTAAAAAAATTTAGCTTTAATAAAGTTTTTGGGAGGAATTTTAATTTTTTTTTAAACTTAGACTTAGGAGAAAGTCATTTTAGGTCTCTGGCAACACTGTTAGAGACTCTTAATGCGAAACTCTTTAAAATAGTATGTGGAAATTTTACCATAAGTCATCAGTCTTAATATTTTTCTTTCAGAACTCTATCTCCTGACCTTGAAATCTCTTCAGAACTATCGATATCTAAGTATTCTTCGTGATTCCCAGAGCAATTTCTCGTATTAAATTTTCAGTGGTCACCTGGTGTTGGTCAGACCATATTGAACTTTTGATCCATTTTTTTCTTTTCAACACACAAACCAATACATATAAAATTTTTTAGAAAAATAAGGCAAGTATGTTATGCTTGAAGCGGATCGAAAAGATGAAACCAAGTCTTCATTAGATATTTTTCTTATTTATAGCCAACAGTACCCACTGTTCTGAATGAATCAGGTACTTTTTTCAACTTCAAAGCAAAACTGTCAACAGTACAAGATATCTAGAAATGATAAAATATATCTTAAAAGACGATCTGTACGTGTCCAGTCTAAGAACTTTTTGTTGGTAAAATTTAATGAATTTAAGTTATGGCGCTGCATTGTGTCATTGCAATCAGTGCATTGTGCAAGCGGTTCAAGTAGATCATTGAACAACTTTTTTCAAATTTTTGGCATTTCCCTTTAATTTTTGGCTTACTTTCTTATTATTTGAATTCCAAAAGTTATCGATTTATTTTGAGTTTCATTATTATATTAATTGTTAAAAAATTTTCTAACTTTTTAATTAAATAAAATGTGAGCAAACAACAGAAATCGGTTTTTCATTATTTTTCATAATTTCTAGAATTTTTTAATACGTGTATAAATACACCTAAAAACACATACAACTATATATAAACTCGTATATATATATATATAAACTTGTAAACAAAAATATAAAAATTATTATCAACTACCGCAATCCTTGACTTTACTCCTTTTTGCACCAATGCCTGCCGAACCATGCGCGCTTCAACTATGAGGGTTAAGGTGGATGTTCACAGAAGATTTAAAAAAATTAATGCTAGAGATATAAGTATATTGAAAAAAATGGGTTGCGTTAAACCACAGCTTTTCGAAACCTTATTTTGTTCCTAAAAACTAAACTTTCTGGCAACCAGTGAAAAATTTCGATTATGAACAAAAGGATGACTGATTGTCCAATGGGACAGGCATGAATCCTTATTGATTGCAATACCAGATCAAGATCTGTTTGTGAGTTGTACTCAAGTTTATTTAGAGCATGAGTGCTTTTCTGGATGCATAGAAGATTGAGTATTAGTAATGTATGAAAACATAAACTAGAAATACTACAAAAATTATGAAAACGCTATTCCATCCACTGATGTTATCTATGGCAATATGCATTCTATCAATTCTTTTTCCAAATCATTAATGTCTGAATTATTTTTCTAAATTCTGAAAACTCAAATACTTAAACAAAAATGTTTTTGTTCAATATCTCGCATGAGTATTTAATCTTTAACGTTCTCTAAGCATTTTGACTTCATGTTTCTGTGAGTGCTTTCACTTACAAATAATGCTTTTGTAAAAAATTAACAATATAATTTGTCGCAGCATTTAGGCCGCACTGCGCTGCGTTGTTTGATTTACAGGACACTGACAGCCACTCGGGTGACTCTTGAAAATGGTGTGAAAATTTTCATTTCAAAGTAATTTCGGCGCAGACAAATTTATGAACATAAAATTACACATGTCCTTTAGCCATAAATCATGGCAAGGCGCAACTTACTGCTACACTTTTTTCACACTGGCTTACATGATTGTTTGTGCGTGTGTGTGTATGTGTATGGGTGTGTTGCAGCAAATATTAAAACGTGCTACAAAACAAACTGACAGCCACACATATCTAGCGAGTGCAATACAAACAGATTCACCACATACACACACACACACACACACACGCACAGGACCAAACGTGAGTGATGTGGTCGGTGGCTTTATGTTTTCGTTGTTGTTATTGTTGTTGTGTTGTTAAAATTGTTGCTGTTGTTATGTTTTGTGTTCGGAGTGAAAGTTGTCTGCATGTAGACACTTCTCTATGTGTATTTGTTGTCTTACCGCACACACACATGTAAGCGTGTATGTGTTGACGTGTCTCTGTGTGAGTGTGTGTGTGCATGGCCGAGAATTGTGTACAGCGCAGTGTTGGCTTAAAAATGCCAACACCAATTTTTGGCTGTGTCTGCATTTCGTATTCATTTCATTTCATCTTTGCGCCGCACACCCGCTTCCCGCCTCGCCGCTTGCCGCTTGCCACTCGTTCGCATATGTTGCGCCTGGCAAGCGGAAGGAAGTGCATAACCACAAATTCGCAGTGTCAGTGGCAATTTGACAGGAAAACCTTTTGCAAAAGAGCAACACAAGAGACTTGGCCGGACTTCGGTGCAACTCTTGCGGTGCTCGGCCGATGATTGTGCACAACGAGGCACTGTGACCGGTGGAGGACAAGTCGAAATGAAGGCCGACAGTGTGGGGAGTGCGAAATGACATTTCAAAAAGAAATGTGCAAATTTAAATGAATTGCTGCTCCTTTGCATTTTGTCATCCGCTTTAGATTTTATAGTTAAGCTAAAAGCAATGAAGCTGCGTGCGGCCGACTGCGGTGCAACGAGGCAGCAGTTCGTAGGCAGCGACTGATTGCATGAATGAACGATATCACATATGGCAAGAATAGTTGTATGAAAATGCAAAATAACATTTCTTAAGAATATACATACATACATACATATTTATTTATTTATATTAATTTATAGTTTGGTTTTGTGGCAAAGAAAACTAAAATGGAAATTTGAGAGAAAAATATTTTGCCAAATAAAAATACGAATTTTGCACAATTCGAAATGACAACTGACTGTCGAAATTTCATGCTGTCAATAAGCCAATGGAATTAAAAAGTTCTAATAAAGATTGAAGACCATATCAATACTCATGGAGTTCTATATGAAAGTAAAGTATAAAAACGATAATAAAATATCGTTAAGCTGTTAAGTAATCGGTGAGGACACCAACGTGTTTGCTGAACTCATGTCGAAGTTTGAATCATTGCCTTAAAATCTGCTTTAATACAGTATTAAATGTATTAAATGGATTTTACCGGCCTCGATAGTTCAGCGAGTAGTGTGTCGGTATGTTCTCATACCAGGCCCTAGGTTCGAATCCTAGCTTGGGCTGGTGAAACGCTCGTCTAATTCCTCATGAAGCAAATAAGAATTGCAAGAATCACACAAGCAGGCATTTGGCAACACTGATACATACCTCACATATTTGTAGCTTCGTCCAATTCAGCATGGAGTCGTCCTCATTAGAAAGTTTATAAAATTAAATAATTTTTTCTTGTTAATAAAGTTGTGAGTTTAGGTGTTGCCCGAAGGGAGAGAAGAGTATAGTGTCAGTAAAAGATAGTGCAGAAAGCTTTGTTGCAAAAGCTGACAAGAGCCTAAAAACGTTGTTCTGCTTTCCGATATTTCTTTATTTTGTTAGCTGTTTGAATTTTATTTTAAATTCCCGAATAATAGTAAATCTTGAATTATATATTTCTTCACAATTGATCCCAAAGTGTTATAAGATCTTATTAGATCTTTTCTTCGTGTTCTTTTTAATATTTACTGCAAATTGCATAGAAATATTTAATGTTAAAAGTAAACATTCGCTCAACAAAGCTCAGTTTAGTATGTATTCTCTCAAAAAGCACTTTTGAGGTCAGTGAGTGACCACAGCGGCAGTGAAACTGATATTTAACTCCCTACAGGTGAACACCACAACCCATTACGGCCGTTCGGTCAACTCTGCCGCTTGTCTTTTTATACCTCAACACGTTCTGGTTCATTGGTGCTGTGCTGCTTGCTATCCTTTTCCCAATGCAATGTGGCTTTTGCTACACATTTGTCCGGTGCACAGGCACAGGTTTAGTGCCGTCACTCGTCTGTCCACATATCAACAGCGACACCGATGTGCTATCGTAATTTCCAAAAGGCCAAACTGGATTTATTAAATTTTAAGATATGTGACTGTGAGCACAAATCTAGCACCAACACATTGCACTGAACAACGTGCAAGCAGTGCACAACAACAACAGCAACAATCGTTGTCTGTGTGTGTGCGGTGTAACAGGCGAGCATGACAGCTTGAATTCAGTTACAGATATGCTTATGATACATAAATAAATAAAAATAAATGAAACCCTTACGACCGACACACACGCGCGCGCATAACTCAAACATGGATACAAACACACACACACACCGAAGCAGACACTCGCATTGGCTGTGAGTGCACTTTGCCCACACAAACACAAACACACATACATATACACAGAAAATATTAGATGTCACGTTGCTGTTTAGTATTTTGTGACTTGTGGTTGGGTGATAAATTTTATTGTCTTTCTCTCAACTTTTATTTATATCGCACCCTATTGCAGTGAGCTGATGTAACAACACATACACACACACTCACACTCGCATAGACGAATATTGGTGGCATTGTGCACGCTTGCAGGTGCTGCATGAACGCCCATGCACACACACACACACACACACACACACATACCAGGGCATATATGCATATGAGTACAGCACTCATGCATAGGTCTCAATGTCTCTGAATGTATTAGCTTTCATATAGCTGCTCCTTCCTTTACTGTCTGTCTGTCTGTCGGTCCGTCTGTCAGTCTGTGCGTTTGCATTCGAGCAGTCCTTCATTCGATTTTCACAATACATCATCGCTTGCCATAAAACTTTATCATCGCCGCATATCGGCCAGAGAGCGCCATGACAAAACTGCTTTGAAATCAGTCCGAATTCCATTTTGGATGGCACTACCGGCACACATCGGCCAGCAGCCATTCAACGTCTCATAGCACTCCGCCCAACACCGCCCACCACCAACCCACCACCACTCACCGACTTTGGCCACCTTCAGCGTTTTCGGCGCATTCTGGCAACTCTATCCGCATCACCAATCCGTCTGCCAGTGCACCCATCAATCTGCGCCGCTGCGTCTCTGGCGCCGTTTTGACTTCTTCGTCCTACGCCACCAACTAATCGGCGTCCTGGCGAATTCTAACAAATTTTGACAGGTGCCATTATTAGTTTAGCAAGAAAATTTTGCCGTTTTTTATGACTCACACTGAGCGTGTGTGCTCGCTGCTCAGTTGCCTCAAAAAAATAAAAAACAAAATTACAAAAAATCAACATTTCCCCCTTTTCAACAAAAAACTAGAAAATAACAACAATAGCTCTTGGACCGAGCCAATGTGCGCATCAGTTTCGTGCTGATATCCTGTTAGATGAATTGCGGCCATAAACGCAGACCATGAAACTGCGTTTTATCACATGACCGCTGCGTGTTGAGCGGCGCGCGTCACATGTTCAACGAAGCATGAACGCCCGAGTTGCGCCAAGTTCGTCAATGCGCCGCAACGTCCTGGTCGTCGGTGCTGCCGACACGTTCCTAATTGAAGCGTCGAAAAATGCTTTTCAGTTGTGTAGCTCAATTTTAAACTCGCATATGTCGAGCAGTTAAAGTTTACAATTCATTTTATGCACAAATAAACGCTGCGTAAGTGTGAGTGTGAGTGTTCGAGTGTGAGTGTAAGTGTGTGTGTTTGCTTATTAAAACTAACACAATTTTCATATGAAATAATGCTGAAATGTTTTAACAGCAGCTATTTTAATGAGAAGTACAAAATTTAATTAAAACATAAAAGCTCATTTTAGTTAAAATGCAAAGGGTTTCAAAATGGCGAAACAGCTTCCAAGAACCATGACAAATTTATGACAAGTGCAGTCACTACTAGTTGCCCATCTGTGAGGGTCTAATGAAAAAACAAGCTGATACCTCTTTTCATTTATTGTTATCCTGGAAGTGGGTTTCAAATGTAATTTTGTGGATTTGAAAATAGTACTGGATTTATGATTTTTGTTGGTCTAATCAAGAGTTCCATTTCGATAAAGGTTTGGAACTGTCGACTGAAGACAATAGATTAGAGATTAAAAGGCAAAATTTAGGCCATGTGGCCCATTGTGCTACCACATGGACGATTGCTTCACCTATATACAGGGTGACGCTAAACTTGTCACCTGGGCCAAAAGTTGTATCCCATTGTTCCTTGACTCTAATTTGTTAACGAATGAATGAAAGAAATAATGAATGAATGAATGAATTAGGTCATTAATGAATGGATGAATAAATGAAGGAATAATTCTTTGCTCTTTATTCATTCATTCCTGAGTAATTCCTTCCTATTCATTCATTCCTTCAATCATTATCAAATTAGAGCCAAAGAACACTGGGTGACAACTTTTGTGCCACCCTGTATTTTCCTAAGATAAGAACCACCTGGTAGCTTTAAAAAAATTATGGTTATCCCCGACTTGGGAGCATCTGGTCAAGGTCCGCTAAGCAGCTGAAGATTTGCTGCCTCCAGAATTTGCACCTCTGATTCTTTCTTTCTTTCTTTCTTTCAAGGATCGAGCTACAGCAGAGGATGTTCAGAGTAATTTTCTCGCAGCTTTCATTTCTACAGCTTCTGTAAAAGTCATTATCAAATTTTTTTGGTATGCTGGCCAATGGGACAGTGTTCAGTTATCATTCCCTCAATTGGTGAGACCTCAGAACACCACGTAAAGTACTTTTGCCAACTGCAGACAATCTTGTTTGAAAAAAAAACGGACTACGCACAACAAAGAAAGTTCGTTTCGCGATTGCGAAATGGTCTCCCTGCAGATATTTTCCTCAGCACTTATAATTTTAATGGATTCAAGGCATCCAGCATATTTTTTTCCTAAACTGTATACCCTACCTGAATCAGCATTTAAAGGGGTATATCCTGCGAGTTGGCTCGTTTGAAAAAAAATTAGGCCTTAAAGAAACCATTAGGCAGCAACGCTTAAAAGGTTTTTGATGTACCAGGTATGCGCCTATGAAACCGGCATATTTTTCAAAAAAAATCGTTTATTGTGAGGAAATGATTACAATTTTATTCTTCAAAGTAATGGCCATCGCTAGCTACACATTTTTCCCATCTCTCAGGCAATTTATGGATGCCTCGCCACAAAAATGTTTCGTCTTTTGCCTGAAACCAATCATCGATCCATTTTTTGACTTCTGCGTGAGAATTGAAGCGCCGTTCCGTTAATGCGTGGCCCATCGATGCGAACATGTGATAATCCGAAGGCGCCAAGTCTGGTGAGTAAGCCGCATGAGCAAGAGCTTCCCAGTTGTACGATGCAACCAATTCTTTGGTGGCTCTAGTGCGGTGTGGTGGTGCCTTGTCATCGAGGAAAATCACTTTGTGTTGCCTGGCTTCATATTCTGGGCGTGTTTGGCGTATAGCACGGTTCAAATCGGCCAATTGTTGTTGGTAACGTTCACCGTTAACCGTTTCACCAGGTTTTACAAGGTTTTTTTCTTCAAATGGTAACACAAAATTAACTGTGCCCGCAAATCTTAATTTGTAGGCACGTAATCCGACATTTTCCGGAGCGTCAAACAATGCGTTGTTGGATGAAACTTGACAAATTGTGAACTGAATATTGTTGACATATGACAGAAGAAGTAAACGTGACATTTGGAACGGTTCCGAAGTTTATAAATATTCGGCTATTTACCGCTAGATGTCGTTACCGGTTTCATAGGCGCACCTGGTAGGTGTGGCCTTGAGCTCTTCCAGTGAACAGGTTTTTATATTAAACAGTGCCAAATCTTTGCCCATTCATGAGTATTTTCGGTCTTGGGAGCATGGAAAAGTTCGGTGAATACGAGGATCATGTCTAATGAATACGGTGGCTGAGGCAAAAAAATTAATCAAATTAAAAAATCAGGATCAATCTTCGCTTCTTGGATGGGCGAGCAGGTGCATTTTTGTGATGCAAAATGTGATGAATTGGATTCTTCTGAATTCGGGCGTTTACTTTGTATTGCTTCAGACAAGCGGTACATGACTTCTTGGTAATATTCCGTATTGATGTTTCAACCTTCAGACTAGAACTCACGGCACATGAGTTCTTGGTAATACCAGGTATGCGCCTATGAAACCGGTAATTATTTTTGAAAAAACACGTTTATTGTGAGGAAATGATTACAATTGCTTTTAAACGTTTTCCGACGGTCCGACGGCCAACACCCAATTGTTCTGCGAGCTGTTCTTTCGTTTGGCCATCATCTTCATCGAGCAATGCTTGCAATTCGGCGTCTTCAAACTTTTTTGGTGGCCGGCCACGCTCCTCGTTTCTCACATCAAAATCACCACTTTTAAATTTATTGAACCACTCGTTACACTGTGTGCGACCAAGAGCATGCTCGCCGTAAGCTTCCACAAGCATTCGATGCGATTCAGAAGCGTTTTTCTTCAAATGGTAACACAAAATTAACTGTGTCCGCAAATCGTAATTTGTAGGCACGTAATCCGACATTTTCCGGAGCGTCAAACAATGCGTTGTTGGATGAAACTTGACAAATTGTGAACTGAATATTGTTGACATATGACAGAAGAAGTAAACATGACATTTGGTACGGTTCCGAAGTTTATAAATATTCGGCTATTTACCGCTAGATGTCGTTACCGGTTTCATTCGTATTGATGGAATATCATCATAAACTGATGAGAAAAAAAGCACTAACTTCTGAGTAAATTTCCTTATTGACATTCTGACAAGAACTGACAGCAAGAACGACACATAACTTGAGGCTAATAATCATCATTGACGGTACAATCTTCTGCCAAGATCTCAGGATGCACCACACTATTGTAATCAAAGAAAACAATGAGCAAACTTTCACATTTGACCAAACTTGTGGTGCTTTTTTCGGTCTTGATTCTTTTGGGTGGTTCCATTGGTCTGATTGGGCTTTGGTTTCAACTAAACACCCAAGTTTCGTCACGTGTTATGACCCTTTTGAACAAATCTGATGTCATTTCACAGTCCCTGAGAAATTTTTATGCGATGTTTCTTTAGGTACAAATTCTGCAGTTTTGGAACAAACTTCGCTGCATACGTTTCATGCTCTCAATCTTCAAAAAAATATATATGACATGAGACAACTAATAGACCCACATGCTCAGCAACTTCTCTTATATTGAGTCGACCATTTCCCTTAACAATTTTCTTCACTGCTTCAATGTTTTCATGTTTCATGTTTACTTGTTGACATGATAGGAGATTCAATTCAGACATTGTCATTGACATCTCGGCTCTCTTTTTCAAGTTTTTGCCACTTATTAACTTTTGTTTGGCTCAGATTCAACAATTGAAATGCGTTGGAATATTTAGTTTTGGAATTCACAAAAATTTAATGCACATTCCTTGTTCCATCGGCGGTAAGGTACAACCACAATCGAACATATAAAAACAATCAAAAAAACTATCAGAAACAAAGATATTTGTAGACTCCATGTTGATTATCTGCATAAACTATTCATTGTGTTGAAATTAAAATATTTAACAAAAATATCAAAAATAATCCAACACTCTCCATAAGCACCTCAACTGGCTGCCATTACGATAGCGTAAAGTTCACTTAACATTTAAGCCATCATTTACTTTACACTCGGTCCACTGAACGCTTTTGTTGCGACTTCATATTATTTTATTGCAGCAACAAACTCGGCGATGTTTCATAAATTAAACGGTTCATCATGATGTGCATTAAGTTTCACTCAGCCAGCAACTATTTGCCGAAAGTAGGCACAGCCCGCAAAAACCGCCCAAAATGTGCACATAAAAGTCGGAAAGGCGGCACAGCTCGATGGGCACTGCTAATAAGGCCGACCGAACGCTGCTGAGCCTTCCAGTCAGATATGTAATTATAATATTTTTTATTAGCTTATCTGATCCTTAAACAAGAAAACAACATAAATTCCAGTTTTTTGCTCATTGCTGCTATGAACATGGCGCAGGCTTTTCGGCCGTTCGGGCGGCTGCTGAGTTTATCAACAAGAACAAAAAAACAACAGAAGCGAATTGCGCAGCTATTACAGCTCTTTGCATTGTTGTTGTTGGTATTTGTTATGGTTGTTATTATTGTTGTTGTTGTGCTGTGTGCTTATTATAATGAACTGTATTTGGTGCTTTAGCCACAGGTAGACATCACATTGCCGTGCGAACAGACAGACAAGCAGTTGCATGGACGGACAGTGAGGGTCGTAGCCGCAGCCACAGCCACAACCACCGTTATGTGTACTTATAGACACTGTAGGAGCGCTGGAATATTGCTGAATCCCATATCACCTGCTTGCTCGCAACTCCTTTCCGCCCCCGTTCGGGCTGCATGAACAAAAGGAGCAAAGCATCGCCTGGCTGAGCGCAAGTAGCAACGCTGTATGTATGTGTGTGCGTCTGTGTGTTTGTATGTGTGTGGCTTTGAGTGCTGTGTATGATAATATAAATGGAAAAACGAAAGGTTGACATTTATTATGACGCTTATCAGCAAAGGACATTTGTCCTGTTTTATGTTGGCTGGCGCTTCTTTTTTTCACCACATTATCGTTTTTTTTTCATATTTCAAGATTTTTATGGCAAGTTGCGGTTTCTGCTGTTGTGGCTTTCAGTGTGTTTGTTGTACGCACATTCGTTGTTTTTGTTGCTATTGTGCCCTTTGTTGCTTGTTCGTTGTGATGTTGTTGCTCTTCTGTTGCGTTGCTATTGTGACTCCATACATTTGCTTTCGCAGCAATTGGCTGCCATTTCATTGTTGTTGTTGTTGTTTTGGTTGCGACTGCTGTTCTTATTGTTGTTGTATTGTTCCGACATTGCTAGCTGCTGTTCGGTAAATCGTTGGCCTTTATTTATGTTTTCCTAGCACTTACCTTTTGTTACATTGAGCAGCTTACGCGCCGAACAGCAAAAAACCTAAAAAAAAACTCCAACAACGCCAAAACGAACGCGGCCGGTAATAGCTGGTCGCATAATGAACGGTTGCCGCACGTAAGTGAACTGCCAACGCTATCGAATTACAGTCTGTCCAGCCGCAAGGATGCAAACAAAACCCGCGTGATAACCGTCGCCAGCGCCAGTGTTGCCCCTTTGCGCTTTGTTGTCTTTGCTGTCAGCAGCCGACGTCGCGGCCTATTGTGCGCTCATTCAAGCGAGCGAAGGATTCCCTTTTGTTTGGCCACTGAGTGTTGGCCAGCAGTCGACAAAATTTATTAATTTGTATGATAATTTGTTTGGTTCGGCTTTACATAAAAATGCTGTTCCGAAATTGATAAGCGACTTTGACTTTGGTGATGCTGAAAATTGCACTGTCCGAATTGTTTTGGCATTTCGAGCACGTAGCGGCAATTAATGCGCACATAATTGGCCGCAGCACCTGCTTTGATGAAAGGTATACGAATTTTATTTATGTGTTATTAAAGCCCAAAATATTGGCTAATGAAATTTGAGCTTGGTTAATGGCAAAACTCAAGTTGGAGTTAGAAAAAGATGAACAAATTGAAAAAACAAATGGATATGGATGGTGGATATGTCTTTAGTTGTTGTTGTTGTTCTCTGCGTACAATTGCAAAATATTGTAATATATGAAAAAATTTTAGTACTAGTAGTTTTTTGCCAGCGGAGACACACAACCGACGCCTCCTGATGATCACCCGAGATCTAAAAGCGATGTGGAATTTCTTTTAGAATAATCTTCAGAATGTCGCTAAAACCTTTTTCGAACACTTCTATGCTTTCAAATACTTTTCCTTGCACCAGAAAATGTATTTTTTCAAATTAGAACCAAATTAAGGGAGTCATTGATGGTAAAAATACGATTTAGTCAGCAATGTCTTTTGAATTTTGAATTTCGAACAATTTTTAGTCATCAGTTAACTTGTACGAAAAGAACTGTACACTATTTTCTGACGGACCAAGTGTCAGTTAAAATGAAATAATTATAATCAGTTGATTTTAAATAAATTAATTTTCAGATACATTTCCATGTATATCAATGAAGAGTTTGCTATAGAAACTTCTATAAAGAAAGAAAATATAGAAACTCTATAGAAACTTCTCAATTAAGCTCCGAAAGCTTCTGACAAGTTTTTACTGATGGCTGTGTCCTGGCGTTGTGCTGATGAAACACAATTGCGCTCCTTTTGGAATAGTTAGCGGCTTCTAAGTGATTGCTTCGTTTAGACAGTTCAACTGTTGAGAGCACAAGTCCGAATTAGGTATTGGAACATAGGAGAATAGCTCGCAGTAGATGATTTCGCCCAATTAGATCAAACACACTGCTTAACCTGACTGACCAACCATCCTGGCTGAATGATTTGCGCTGGCTTACTTCAATTTGATCTCTAACGTTTTCAGTTTAAGTTGTCATAAGTGATTCGCTTTTCATCATCAGCCACCAGATACTTCACATATGAATCGATTTTGTGCTTCAGATATGAATCGATTTTGTGTTTCAGATATGAATCGATTTTGTTGAGACTCATCAGCGATTTGCAGATGGAAATTCGGTCCATCAGGGTTTCTTGGTTTTTCTCGTGTGACATTCAGATGCCAGATTCTGTTTGTATTCCGTCTATTCAAATGGCTTCAAAAGATTTTTTTGGCTATGCTCTGCTCCTGGAAAATCAAAACAGAGCTTACAGTCAAATTAAATGATTTCCTTGATTTTTTTTACATTTTAAAAAATTTGCCTTCTAGAGCGACTCAAAATTACAGATACGGAATTGATCAAACCAAAATTAGCTGGTTTCACGTTTTCTGCAATGTTTTTGCATTTATCAAAGAAAAACTGGTGTCAATCTTTGCTGTTGTCCATCTTTAATGCATTTTTGAGAGCAACATCACTGCAACTGAATCAACGAAATTACAATTTTAAGTGATTTGGAGCGATTGAAGTGAGTTTAGTACCATAAACACTCACATTCACATTTTCAGCCGCCCGACTTGTCTTGGCGCTTTTATCAAAGAAATACTATAAAATATGGTAATTTTTTTCTTTCTTGATGTCCATCTTTTAAGTGCGCTCAAACGAAACTGTGTCAAACAATTGAAAGACTGTCTGAAAAGTTTCTTATAGTACAAAATCTTATTTATCTAATGCAATCCAGCGCAACTCAATTGCATTTCTACAACACACGCTTCAGATTACTAAAGTCTTCTTTTCGTTAAAATGTTTTTCTATTTCTTAAACCTTACATAATACTTTGTGTACATTTAGTTGCCAAAAACTTCACACTTTTCAACTATTTAATAAACAAGCCGCCACTAAATGTTACATGGAGAATTTTATTCAACTTGTGATTTATATAAATGAATTTATTTGTACCACCTCGAAAAACTACTTGCGACCGCCTCTACGACATGTGTCTTATAGCTAAACTACACACTATAAAACTTTTGCCATGTTGAAACAAGTTTCTAGCAACAACAAAGCACAACACAACAAAACAAAACAACAAAAGCAACATGGCAACGTAATTATTTTTCTAGCCCTCTTAACACTGATTTAGAGCTGCCGCACGTTGCCGTTGTTGAAGTTAGTTGTGTTGTTGGCCAAACTAAACACACACACACACACACACACAAACGCATACACCAACGTAAGTAGGATAAGCGGAAAGAGTCAAGCCGGCAGCATAAAAGATCCTTATTTATGGCGAGATAAACAGGATGCAGTGTGTAAACTTTCTAATCCAAAAATGTCTTTGAGTTGAGTTACACGCGCCCAAAAGCAGCAACAATAACAGCAGCAGCAGTTGAACAAGAACAAGAACAAGAAGAAGTTATTTTCCATTTATATGTGTTTCTGTGTGTGTGTGTTGCTGCCATTTGAGGCTTAAAGTGTACAACAGACGGCGTAGGTAGCCATTTACTGGCACTGGCCAACTTCTAACAAAATTCTGTGCTGCCTGCTCAGCCATTCCCTGTGACTTTGCTGTTGCTTTATTCTTGTTTACGCTTTTCTTGAGGTCAATTTCACATTTTACGAGTACGAGTGCACATTTTAAATAATAAATTACTTGCTTATTTTGAGATTGCATACAACCACACACACACAAACACACTCAAACACATTGACACACTCCCAAAGCAGGCAGTGCACCTAAAGTGCATATTTTACTGCGCTCTCTATAGAGGTTGTTGTTGTTGTTGAGTTTTTTAGCTGCTTTCGCTGCTTGCCTGCCACTGAGTTTACTGTTTTCTTGTTATTCATATTGTTGTTGTTGTTGTTTTTTCGTTACTTAATGCGCTTGCATGTCCTTTTCACGCAAACCTAATGCTGCCCGCCCCTCACCCGCTGCTCTCATCCAACCCCCAGCAACTGTTTACCTGTTCGTGCACGAACATATTCAAATAGTAATCGTCGTATGTCTTGTTTTAGTGCATGTTAAATGTCGTGTTATTGTTTCAGAATTGCACTACGCTCCGCTCAGTTACACCTTTTGGCGCCTTGGAACACAGTTGGCGCTAATAAAGCACTTTTTATCATCAATGCTCGGCAGTTATTTACGTAATTCGGTTGATTGGATTTCAATATTGGTAATTTAAAAAATTGTTTTGAAGTTTTTACTGTTTATTTATTTTAAATGTTTAATTTTTTAAAAGATATTTTCTTAATAAGCGATGTTATGAAATCCAATTTGTATTTAAGTTTTGCAAATTTTTTGTTTTAGTTTTAGATAAAAATAATAAATAATATTTATTTCTATTATTTGTAATAATTTTAATAAATAAATAAATATTATTTAATAAAATTAAATACATTTAAAAATAAAAAAATTTTAAATTATTATTTTTATTTTATTTTATTATTTTATTTTAATTATTATTATTAATAATTATTTTTATTATTTTAAAGAACAATTCTTTTTTTATAATCTTTAGTTGCAAAACATGTTTAGTAAAACACTCAACGTTTTTTTTTTCAAATTAAAAAATAAATTAAAAATAATAACAAATTGATTTTATTTGTTTTTATTCAACTTTATTTCTATCATTTTAAAAAACAATTATTTGGAATAAAGTTTACTTACAAAAATGAATAGCTAAACATTCAAAATGGCTTCCAAAATTGTTGGCAACGTGCACTTTACATAGAATTAATTTATATTATTTATTTACCTACGATTCGTCTGTCATTTCTTCGATTAAATAAAGTGTGTAATTTCTAGTTGGTTCACAACGAGACACAAGTGAAACCTGTCGTGTTTTTCATTTCATCACAACTAAACAGGACTTTTAAAAACCAATCATTTTTTGCCAAATTAGTTTTTATTTCAAAAAGTGCACCTCGGACGCAATACAGCAATTTGCCAGATTTAAAAGCGATTTCAAATCTCCTTAAGAATATTCTTCAGAATGTTGCTGAAAGCTTTTCCGAACACTTCTATTTCTTCAAATGTTTTCCTTTCACCAGAACATGCATTTTTTAAAAAGGTGAAAGTTGCATGGGCCAAATTAGAGGAGTGGTTGATGGTAAAAATTCAATTTGTAGTAAAGAATGTGCTTTGAATGTTGAATTTGGGGCAATTTTTAGTCATCAGTTAACTTTTGTGGAAAGAACTGTGCAATCATTATCTGACAGACTGTCAGTTAAAATCACATAAGTTAAAATAAAATAATAATAATAATCAGTTGAAAGTAAATAAATGAATTTTGAGATACATTTCCATGTATATCAATGAAGATTTTGACTGATTTTTGATGAATTCGCGCACAGTTTTGACGGAATTCGCAGTGATCACAAATTTCAGTTGCCCAACATATTTTTCTTGGTATTTTTTCACTTGTCTTGGGAGCATTGGGCCTCAAAAAGGCTAATGCCTTGCAGGTTAAACTTATCGATTGAAGCAGGACCAGGACTACTAGCTATCGTTATCGCTAGTAGTCCTAGTTGATGAAAATATCTTCAATTGTTCCCTTGAAGAAACGCATCTGCATGTGAGAGTTTATAACAAACTTGGTTTTTCTGACTAACTAACCAACTAAGTAACTATCTTACCAACTAACTAGCCAACTAACTAACTAACTAACTGACTATCTAACTAACTAACTAACTTACACTAACTAACTAACTTACACTAACTAACTAACTAACTAACTAACTAACTAATTAACCAACTAACTAACAAACAAACTAATTAATTAATTGACCAACTAACTTAAATCAACTAATTAACCAACCAACTAACTAACCACCTAAGTAGCTAACTAACTAACTAACTAAGTAACTAACTAACTAACTAACTGACTATCTAACTAACTAACTTACACTAACTAACTAACTTACACTAACTAACTAACTAACTAACTAACTAACTAACGAACTTACTAACTAACTAACTAACTAACTAACAAACTAACTTACACTAACTAACTAACTAACTAACTAACTAACTAACTAACTAACTAACTAACTAACTAACTAACTAACTAACTAACGAACTAACTGACTAACTAACTAACTAATTAACCAACTAATTAACAAACAAACTAATTAATTAATTGACCAACTAACTTAAATCAACTAACTAACCAACCAACTAACTAACCACCTAAGTAGCTAACTAACTAATTAATTAACTAGCCACCTAACCCACACCCTAACTAACTAATTGATTAACTAACTATAAAATAACATGATTTCTCTTTAATCCTATAATTTTATTTTACAATAGTTAAAAATTATATTTATTTTCCCACGCTTTTTGTATTGAATTTAAATTTCTAGTTGAATAAGTACAACTATTTAACTAACTAACTGAAAAACGAATTAACAAACTAACCATCTAACTCATTAATTGACTAACTAAGAAAACACAATCAACTAATTAACTAACTAACTAACTAACTAACTAACTACCTAACAAACCAACTAATTAGCTAGCGAACTAACAAACTAACGAGCTAAGCAACTAGCTGATCTAACTAACTAGCCATAAAAATACATTATTTTTTTAATCGTTTAATATTTTAAATTTACTTTAGCTTAAAATTCGGTTTTTCTTCACATGCTTTTTGTATTTGATTTAAATTTCTAGTTGAGTAGGTACAACTGACTAGCTAAAAATATAATAAACTAACTTACTGATTAATTAATTGACTAACTAACTAAAAACCAACTAACTAACTACGTAACTACGAAAATAACTTGCTAACTACGTAACTAAGAAATAACTAACTAATTAACTAGCTAACTAACTAATTAACTAACTAATTAACTAACTAATTAACTAAAATTATAGTTTTGCTATTTACTATAGTTTAAAATCATATTTCCTATTCCATGCTTTTTTTGTTTAATTACAATTTCTAGTTGAATAAATACAACTTAGTAACTAACTAACTAACTAACTAACTAACTAACTAACTAACTAACTAACTAACTAACTAACTAACTAACTAACTAACTAACAAACTAACTAACTAATTAACTAGCTAACTAACTAACTATTATTCAATTAAAATTTCTGGTTGAATAAGTAGAACTAACTAACGAACTTAACAACTAACTAACTAATTGACTAGCTAACTAACCAATTAACTAACTAAATAATTAACTAACTAATTTACTATAAAAAAGCTTTATTGTTCTTTAATCATATAAGTTTTTTATTTACAATAGTTTCAATTTCTAGTTCCCATTCCATGTTACTTGAAACTAATTGAAAAATATAGTTGAATAAATAAAACTAAAAATAAGGATTAAATAAAATGCTTTCTCCTCAATTGTTTGTATTTAGTTTAATTATTTAATTAATTTCCTTATAATAATTTGTATTATTGTTAATTGAATATCAGACTTTTTCACTATTTAATTACATATTTAATCCATTTTTTTATTATAATTTTTATTTTAGTTAATTGAATATCAAATTTTTTTTTTCACAATTTAATTACATATTTAATAAATTTTTTTTAATAATAACTTGTATTATTGTAATTGAATATCAGATTTTTTTCACTATTTTATATGATCCTCAAAAAATTGTGTACTGTCCTCATTGGGTTAAAACTTGTCAGAGTTTCTATGCATATGTAAGCAGCGAGCACACACACACACCAGCTGGACTGTCACTTAATTTGGTGCATGGCGTTGTTTCAGCATTCTTTTCTCTTTCTCTCCTCTTCCTACTGCTGCTGCTGCTTTCTGCAAGATGGCCTGTCGAGTTGACTGTTGGGCAGTTTCATTTTTATATATTTTATGCAATTTTCTTGCTGTACAATTTTTTTTCGCTGCTACTAAAACAACAACAACAAGTTCAGTCTAAGCCCATACACAGACGTGTATGTATGTATGTGTGCACATATACAAATTTACATATACATTTACGATATATTCAGTGCGCTGCTGCAGAGATCGAGTGTTGCTATTTGCGCATTTCCTGCTTCCGCTGCACGCCGCTGCTCCGGCTCCTGCTATGCCGTTTTTGTTGTTTTTGCCATTGCATGCCTCGCATATCAGCAGGCAGCGTATAGCTGCTCCTTTTTGCAATTTTCCCCATACACGGATATGCGCAAGAATATCCTGTTATGGCGAAAATGCTTATTTCTGCATATCACACCGACAGCTCGAGCATGGAAATTATTAAAATATCAAAGCGCTGCCACAACGCTTCGCACTGCCAGCACAGCTCAAGCCAAGCCAACGGGGCTCTGTTTCGAGCTTAAGCGGTGATGGAAAAAGTACACAATATTCATACATATGTATGGCATAGAATGATGGAAAAGGCAGCACGCGAGGACTTTGTAAGTAAATGCAATTTTTGGCGCATGGTGCAAAGTTGCTGTCGCTTGAAAAGTGCTGGTGGACACTTTTGTGTTTTTTGTCTTAAGAAAACCGCTAAATGACTTCTTTGGTCTTTGAAGAGCATTCAAAATCCTTTGAGAATGAAAAGCGCCAACGATGTTAGTTACAATTATTGCTCCAATATGCAACGCGTTGCTGCGCGTTTAGGGAAATCAGCTTTGGGTGTGTGTGTGTGTAACGCAAGAAAAAACTGAATTAAAAACCAACTTCTGGCTGCACGCTGCATTTTAAGTTCATCAGCTGCATTTAGCGCGCCCAACAACAACAACAGCCAATTACCAGCGCCAACATGCAACTGCTGCTGCTCTTTTAAGCGGCAAAATGCGGCGCATCAATCCAGCTGCAGCGCGCCAAAGCAGCAATAGTGAGCAATAAGTTGCAAAGTAAATTTCCCTATTTGCTCGTACATAACGCGATTGAGCACTGCTCAGTGCATGCAACAGTAAAAACAACAACAACACTAAGAATATCAACAATAAAAGCGCAACAACGCAAATTCGCCATATTGGCAGCATCGAGCGCGGCAAACACAACAACGTCCTTGCGCACAGCCACAGCTATGCACTCGCACCCACACACACACTTACACATCCACACACACATTTACGCATTGCATATCTACCTGTAAACGTGGGCATGCACCTACTTAAGGCATTACCGGCGAATGCTGCTGCCGTTTCACTTTCTTTTCGCTTCCGCCTCAGCAATTTTATTTCCAATACGACACAGCACTCGCTGACGACACCCACTGTGCTCGTATTTTCACTTTACTTCAGTTTTTTATTTTTTTTAATTTTACACCTCAAACGTAGTGCAACACCTACACACACACAGACACACATACACATATACGGTGGCATGGCAAACACTGTGCATACAAATACAAACATCAAACATTATTTATGAAAATTGAAAAATATTTTTCTTATTATAGTTTCAGTTTATGGTGTTGTTGCAGTTCGAATGCGAATTTGCGTTGTGCCCGCCAGCAGTTGGTAGATTTGCTGCTTCGACTTATGTGTGTGTGTGTATGTGTGTGTGTGTGCGAGCGGATCAGCTCTGTAAATACGCAACGGTGGGTGTAAATGGCCACTCTACACTTCTTACATCCGCCAGATATGAATTTGCTGTTGTTGTCGTTGCTTTTGGAGTTTTCTTCACACATAAGTCCAGTGTTGCCAGATCAGGAAATGTTTGCCTAGATTTAGAAGATTTTTAATTTTTTAGGAGAATTTTTGAATGGAAGAATTGTTCAGATGAAGGTTTTTGAGATTTTTGTGACGATACGTTTGACACAATTAGTGGCACTGAAGCCTTGAATATTGAAAGCTAAAGTGTCTAATTTATTCAAATTAAATTTTTGCTTCAAAGTGTATAATTCATGTGGGAAGTTTTCAAAAGCAAATTTCCCACTGATTTCATTTTTTTTATGTTTTGTTTGAATTTAGTTGGCAAGCTGAAGCTGAATGAATGCAAAGGCTTTAATTAAAAAAGTAAATATATTTTTTATTTTTTTATAAGAAGTTAATTGACAAAAATTATTTTATTTAATTAATATAATTTATAATGACAAAAATTAGAAAAATATTTTTGTCAAGATATACCATTAAAGAAACGTGTCTACTTCTCTTCTTTAAACTTTTATATTCAGTTTAATAATTTCGTATTTTTCCTAAGACTTCAAACTATTCTAAGGACCAACAAAAAATGTATTCTTAAAACCACAGAAGGTTCAGACGTCCACAAAGTAGAAATGTGCCATATGGCAACAAAATAGCGAAGGGGTTAAACGATATGAGATAAGCCCGATAAGGTGTCCTGCAAAGCTCGTTTGCAGAGCATTAACCGTAGTTACATCGAAGTTGAAAGTGACCTTTATGATCCATCCGATATCGTTCGAGGCTTCAGACAAGGTTATTCTTTGTCGTGCGTCCTGTTCAATTTCACCATGAAAAGCGTTCTGCGCAGATTTTTTATATCGTCCTAGCAAAATCTAAATGAATTCAACAGAGAGCAGCACACTTTTTGAAAAAAAATTGTCTAACATTTTTTATCAACACCATCATAGATTAATTATTTTTTCAACAGGCTAATTACTTTGTGAAGGCAATGAGCCAATTACCTTTGCTACGGGTCAGAACGCCACAGAAGGGGAGTTTTGTGTGTTCAAAACTCCCAAAATAAAACAATTTCTGGTGAAAAATATGGTTTCCAATGGAATCGAGCGCAAAAGTTTTACGCAAAATTCTCCCAAAATGATATCCTGTGTGCACCACTGCCCTAAAGTAAGTGTCTTTCTAAGCTCTTTCATATATAAATCGTTCAGAAATGGAAAAATGTTGGTGCGTGAATAAATTTGTCTACAGTCAGAAGTAAAAAAGTTGCATAATTGAGTTGCCAGGATCCAAAAGAATATTGGGCATAAATTACATGTGGCCAACGGTGCTGTCGGAAGGGGAGTGAAACTCATCAGAGACTATAATGCTGCCTACGCAAGAGTGCCTAAGTATACCGGCTGAATAAAAAATTCACATTTTCTCGCAAAAATCTAATAATTTCTTTTTAACACTCAATTACGATTGCAATTATATTCAAAATGGGAAGGTTAATGGGGTTTCGACAGTACATTTTGATTTTTGCTTTGTAGAAACCCAAAAGTGGACAACATCACAAATCCGATTGTATGGGGTACGCCCTCTGGTGGTGAATTTCTGAACCTTAATTAATTTTGTATTTTTTTTACTCAAGAATGTTGGGGATTGCTGAATAAATCATTTAAATCGGTTCAGTAGTTTCCGAGTAGTTTTCTCGCTTACTTAACTACTACATTTACAAGTGGGGAGCCAATGGCATACAAAATTACCAATTTTGTATGGCAGCCCCCTTAAGACTTGGAGATAGCGGGTAGGTATGTTTGGACGAAACATTTGGAAGGGAAAATAAATGGGTTTCGGTCATACATTTGACACGTCTGGGGGCAACCTGGGAGCAGTGGGAGCTTATTGTGTAAAAACGACCATTTTGTATGGGAGCCCCATTAAGGGTTGGAAATAGGGGATGAGTATGTTTGAAAGAAATGTTCAGTAATGAAAAATAGAAGGATCGGTCATAGATTTTAACCCTCTAAGGGCAACTTCTGACCAGCTGTGGAGCTATTTGGTGAATTTCCCAGCTTTTTTGTGAACTTTGAACTCGATGCGACGCCATTTACACTAAATTATGTCTAATGAACACCCCTAATTTCCTCTAACCTAAACACACCTGAACACACGGAAGATTTATTCCACGTCACTCTACAGCTTTGAAGAAATATTTTCAACACTTATTTCATACCTAACTTTATACGATCGTACCTTACTACCTTACATCATTTCACCGCACATTAACCGACCAACCCTTAATTTACCCATTACCTCCACGCCCCTTAGTTTATATTTGCTCTACTCACTTATATTTTTAATAATTGTCTTCAATTCTAGTTTTTACCTTACTTCACACCACCTCACCTTACTTACCGCATCCTTCTTGGCATCATCTCAGCTTATGTTACTAGACATCATCTCCCATCTCACTCCTCTTCACCCCACCACTTTATTGATATTTGCTCAACCAACTCTATAATTTTGAATAATTTTCTTCAATTTTAATTTCTCACTTCATCTAACACGGCCTCACTTTACTTCACCACATTTTACTCTACGTCATCTCACCTCACATTATCAGAAAACTCCTTATTTTCCCTCGACACACCTTAATTGATATTTGCTCTCAATCACTCTAAAGCTTTGAACACATTTTCACAGTATCAATTTCTCACCTCAGTTCACCGCACTTTTTGTTGATCGGTAGTCCGTTTCATTAAAATTTTTATTATTTATTTTCTTTATGAATTTCTCACCTCACTCAAAAAAGGGTCTCAGTTTGCAACCGGCTCATCCACGGCGCCACATCTTCGCTGTCAAGGCCAGCCAAGCGCACTTGAGTGCAACGCCTGCATCTTCCACCAGCGGCGGCAGTGCAACGCAATCAAACGGTAAAACGGCGCCTCTACGCTCACAAAGCAACGCGTTTGAGCGCATTGTGTGCTGGCCATTTTTTTTTGCAGCAGCATTTATTTGCGCTTCTCGAGTTATCAACAATAAAACTCGAGAGCGAATCAGCGTTACGAGCGCACGCTGAGCAGCTCCTAAAGTTGCCAATAAAACCGAACGTAAAGTGCAAATTTGTGAAAACTATTTTGCAATGCTTTTTTATGGTTTCTTGCATTTATATTGCTGTTGTTTTTAGTGTTTTTCATTTTTGTTGCTTTATTTTGGGTGTTTGCAAAGATAAGAAATATTAATTAGCCAAACGTGCAGCGACTAATGTGTTCAAAGATTTAAGATGAAATCACAGCAGTGCAACAAAATGTTCTTCTTCGTTGCTTTTCAATTCGATTAAATGCAAAACATGAAACTAAGAAAAAAATTCAGCTGACCTGCTTTTCCGGCGCTGCATTGGCTGCCGTTCGAGTGTCTGTAGGCGGCGCGGAAATATTTATTTATTCATTTGGTTTTTTTTTTTTGTTGTTTTTCATTCGTGTCTCTATTCACTTTGACTTTGCAGTTCTCAGCTAATTTTTTGTTGTTGCCGCTTTTTTGTGCATTCAGCAATTAGCGCAGCGAGCGCCTCGCAAACGCTTTGCTGGGCGCATCCGTTGGTTGCGGGCAAACAGCGACGCGGCGCTCGTCTGCGTGCAGGGTGCAGCAACCACAGCCAACACAGCAGCTGCGAAAACCGTCGGCTAGAAGTGATGGCGGCGCTGAAGTTTAATTTCGACATCCGCCAATTGTGCGCCAAGTCTGTGCACGAAACGCAGCAAAATTTCCCTCGCAGACTTTACGAGTAGAAGCTCGTAGAGCTCAAATAGAAATCTAAAAAAATTTTCAAATAATTCACAGCACAGCACAAGTCGCCCAGGTCGCCTGGAATAACGCAAAAGTTTAATCAAAGAAATAAATTTTACTCAACGCGCTGGCCAAAGGACCCCGTCATTAGTTGAAGGGTTAAAATTGAATGGCAGCAGCAAAGATTACAACAGCAACAATAAAGTGTAAAAAATAATACAAAAGTTCGGAATTAATTTTATGTAAAATGAGCCACGATTTTTCCACTATCGCTGCAGCTGCTTTTTTTCATATATTTTTTGTGCTCTTTTCGCGCTTTCGCCGCAGTTGCAGTGGCAGCAGCCTTGACGCAAGTGCCGGCGTGCAGTGATGCCGAATGACGGGGAGGGGCGCAGCGTCGCTGTGGCGTGTCAGCGGTGAAGCGGCCAACGTTTCGCTACCTGCGCCCCGCCACAGATTGGCCGCCTGCTCGAAATGCTAATTTAATCAAAATTAGATTTTTCCGCCAGTTAAGAATGCGGCTGACCTCATTCGAGTGCAGCAAGAAAAACTAATTCAAATTATATGGAAGGGTAATTGGTCGTGTGCTCTTCAGCAGAGATTCAGCTGCACGCCATTTGTTTTTGTTTTTGTTGTTGTTTAGTTGAGTGTTTTGAATGCGAAACGGGGAGGTTGGCATTCTTTGTTTTAAATTGAAAAATATATATGAAATAATAAAACGATTATTATAATAGGTTTTCATTCATTTTCAGGATTGAAGTTGCAATTTAAAATTTAATTAATTTAATTTTAAATTTTTTAATAATAATAAATAAATCAATTTGATTGAAAGTGATGATAAAAAAGGAAATTAATAATAACAAAATTATAAATAAATAAATCTATTTTTCGCAATATTTATTTTATATTTATTACAAAAAGTATTTCATTCATTTTCAGGATTGACGTTTCAATTTACATGCAATTAGAGATAACAAATTTTTTAATTTTTTAATAATAATAAATAAAAAATACATTTTCTCCCAATAGATGATTTTAGTAACCTGTGCTTGGCATTTTAAACACAAAAAAATTATATAATAAAACGATTATTATAATAAATTTTTCATTCATTTTCAGCATTGAAGCTTCAATTTACATGAAATTGAAGATAACAATTACTTAAGTTTTTAAAAGTAGTTAAAATAATTTAATAATATTTGAAGATAACAAATTTTAAATTTTTTAAGAAATAATTTTTTTCCATTAATTGGTTTCAGTAAACTGCTTCTTGCGTTATGTAAAAGCTATCGAGACCAAAAGGTCCTTTTCATTTCACTTGGGCCTTTGGCCGCTTTTGTGGATCTCTGTTATACAAAAGTGTGTAAGCGCAAAAAAATACTAACTCTTTCAGGACAATCGGTAAACATTTTCTTGTTTTAAAAACAGTTTGCTGAAAAATTAAATCTTGTCGTTCCCATTTTGAACCTTTTTTTAGAAAAATTTTGAAACAAAAATGTTAGTACGAGGGATGCTTTTTATATTTTTTCATAGGACGAAGGCCATGAAGCCAGTTTACTTAACCTACATATACTCATTGTGATATTTATAGCACAATAAGTCCTTATAAATAAATAAATAAAAATTTTTTCAAAAAGGTTGAAATTGCATTTTGTTATCATTAAAAATGGTTTTATTGCTTTTCAAGGTATTCTCCTTGAGGATTTATACACTTTTGAATGCACTCAAACCAACTGTCGAACCACTTTTTTCACTCCGATTGAGACACCTCCAAAATATGGTTTTAGCAGCATCTTCTGGCAATGAAAATCGTTGACCACGCAATTTTTTTATGTGCGGTAATAAAAGGAAGTCATTGGGTGCTAGGTGAGAGCTGTATGGCGGATGACCCATTAAATCGATGCTTTGGGCGATCAAATAGGCGATTGTTTGAGCCGATGAGTGAGAAAGCCCATTGTCCTGGTAAAGAATGATTCAGCATCAGCGGTTGTTTTTCCGTATTTCAATGAACACTTCTGTCCAACAAATTGTTGTGTAATACTCAGAATTGACCGTTCTACGTTGCTGTAATGGCACAATAGCCACATGATCAGTTTTGCCAAAGAAACAGGCGACCATTTTCTTCGGTATGGTGCGTGCCCGAACAACTTTTGTTGGATTTGGCTCGACTTGGAAGACCCACACGGTCGATTGCTGTTTTGCTTCGCGCTCATACGCATATATCCATGATTCGTCACCTGGCACGATCTTATAAACGTCTTTCGAAGTATCGCGATCGAATTTTCCATCATTTCTTTGCACCAATCGACACGAGGCTTTTTTTGAGTGATTGCCAAATTATGCGGGATCCAACGAGAACAAATCTTTCTGATAGCTTAATATTCATGCAATATCGAATGCACGGCCAGGGAACTAACGCCCAAGGATGCCTCTATCTTGCGGTATGTCACATGACGATCTTTCATTATCAGTTCATTCACAGCATCGATGGTTTCTGGCACAATGACCGATTTTGGACGAGCTTCACGATATTCTTCTTGGAGCGAACGGCGACCATTCTTGAATTCGTTAAACCAATTATAAGTTGTCTTGAGGGTTGGTGCTTCATCACCAAGTGCCGAATAATTCACTTCGGAAATCGTAAAAAATTATTGCTCGAAAATGTTCACGAGTTAAATCCATTTCTTGACCGAGATGAATGTTTCGAGTCAGTGTAAACAACACAAATAGCGCTTGAACATAAAAATGTTCTAAGCACGTTTATGGTAAAAAATGACAAACTTTTCAATGGCAATCTCAGATATTTCGAAAACTTACTACACTATCCCTATTGAAAAAATATAAAACGCAGCCTACGTATTACTAACGGGTTGCGCTAGATGACGTTAGAAAAATAAGATTTCGCACTAAGAAAACTTCTCAGACCAATTAGTGATTGCTGATTGGTTTGAACGAGCGTCAAAGAAGGACAACAGCAGAGAAAAAATATTACATAATTTACAGTTCTTTTACGATAAAAAAGAAAGGTGACTGAAAATGTGAATAATGTTTGTGAATAATGTAATTTTGATGTCCAAGGTGTCCACTCTCTAAAAGATAAATTTTTGAAAATGTCAATAAAATCATGAAAATCATCGTGTTCGACCATCACGTTTCGATTGCTCAGACCTAAACATTGCACTAAAATCTTTTAGGAACGTCTTGAATCAGGCACTGTACAAAAAGAAGCTTCATGTATGTACACTATGATCAATAAGTACCGGGACTGTTTATTTTCCGCCGTTGCCCGATGCAGGTAACAAATTTTTTTTAGGTCGGTAGGACCTTAACTGACATCTGTGTCAAATTTTGAGCGGGATTGCATCATTAGTTATTGTTTGGCAGCTGTTAGCCTTAGCGTTTTACCTGCATCGGACAACGGCGGAAAATTTAAAATACACAGTCCCGGTACTTATTGATCATAGTGTATGTATGAGTTGCAAACAGAAGCCAAGCCATGACTAATGGTTTTGCTGTATGTTAGGTAGGTAAGATTGGCGGGAATCATCTACTATTACGTAATTTCCTACGGGTAAACTGTTCACTCGGACTTCTTTTGTCAATAATTAGAACGACTGAAAGAAGCAATCTTCCAGAAGCGGGCTAGCTACCTGACATCAAGTGAATTCTACTTGTTCCTGTCTATGGGGAATGGTTTTTCTGGTTAAAATTTGCTCCTAGAGAAGTTTATGAAAGCTGTCGACTGTCCAATTTTTTGCCAATAGAGACAAAGTTTTATATTAGAGAGATGTCATGAAATTACCTTCAAAGTGGCAACAAGTTATGGAACAAAACGTTGCATTTTTGATCTAAATCTAAATCATCCTTACAAGACCTTATTGGGTCCTAGCAATGTCAGTCGCAGTTCCGTTTAGGTGTAATTAAAGTTGTGATCTGTTAGGATGTTGGTATAGTTTATGAATTTCAAAATAAGTTTGATGCCTTGCGAGACTTGTTGGAGCCTTCAAAAGTTACAACGATTAAAAGTTCACTGAACTCGCTCAATAAACATTTTTCGTATCTTTTACTGTCACATTCTCAAATAGATCTTCACTACATGGCGGAGATGACTAAGCATTAGAACTTAACAACATTGTCAAGATGGGACTTGATGTGACTTGATGGGACGGACAGATCGGCTAGAGACCCAGTTAGACTTATCCCTTTGGAATTTAGTGCTTTCAACGCCAAACCAGGACAGTCGCATACGAATTATTCGAGTGTTTCACTCTGGCTTCTCTATTTTTCACTTTCTTTCCTGCAATTTTTGCAAAAACAATTGAGAGAGATACCTAATATTATTACGTATAGTTAAATTCGCCAGTGTCGACTACTGATTCTTGGAAGAGTCAGTTTATATTGCGGTCCTCTTTCATCATGGGACCTGAGCATGGTTTTGGAAATCTTTGTTCCGTCTGTACGGCGTTTTTGATCTCATGCGTTCCTATAGTTGACTCTAAAGCACTGGCAGAGGCATCAGTACGCTGAGATGTTCATCTGGAAGGTTAACACCATGTTTGGAAATTAATGTCCCCTCTTTCTCGCTTCCCCTCTATGCTTAGCTTATGGCTTGTAGCAAACTTTTTTAGTGCTTCACGGCACTTCAGAACAGATGATACTCTATGATGATTGATGATAGACTATTGGGTGCCCATGTACATAGAAATTTATCGTTGAGTTACATACATGAGTCACATACATGATTTGATCCCATACATACATATATCTCAGAAATATGATGCAGTTGTTAGGTATACAGAACAACTGTATTTCTGATATTCAAATCACTTCCGCTTCGACCACCTCCCTCGTTTTGTAGCCGTCTGTGAAGAGGTCAAAGGATGCTTTAAGGAGCTTTATGCTCTCGCACCACTTTTCCTTCTCGATAGAGACCATTATTTCCTTATTTACCCTCAGAATCGCTGTCATGTTGTCGAGTTCAGTTGTTGGGTATCAAATTCATAATAAAAGCATTTTCAACATTGTCTTCATTTCAATCAAATAAATTTCATACGTATTTTCAGAGTTAACCAAAAAATTGCTCTGTAAAAAAACCTGTTTATAATAAGTAATTACCTCGCATATCTTCTTCGAGTTACATATGACAGACATTTGCCAGTCCCCAGCGAATGGCGGCGGCGGAAAAAGTCGCTCACCTCCAAAGGTTTTCATTCATCTCGAAGCGCAAGTAGCGGCATATTTTCCCATAGCAACAGTCAGCGTTCTACGCTTTGAAGCTCTGTGCGGCCCCGCCCTCTTCTGTTTACATTCCCTGCCGCACAAATGCAACTTTATTATGCCCCGAAGCAATGTTCGTTATAAACATGAATTCCGTTTGACGCACTGCCACGCACCACACACACACACAGATGCACACCGGAGGCTTACAACACATATAAGTATGAGTGTGTGTGTGTACGTAGAGCATTTTGATGTGGGCTTGTGAAAAAAGACAACACGTGCTACACAAACAAATCAAAAATTTAACAAAACAGCCGCACACCCGAAACGTTACACTCGAATCCACAGTACACCAATACTATCACATACATACAATACACATATGTACATATATGCGAGCGCACACATGCAGAAATAATGGCGAATGCCTGAAATGTTTTAAACATTATTTGATTTCTGTTTTGTTTCACAAATTCGCGCCATCAACGCTTCAACTGACACAAAATGTATCATATGCATGAGTGTTCGTTTGTATGTGTGTGTGTGTGTGAGTGAGTGTTTATGCGCAGATTTAGTTGGAGGCCTACGCCGCCCACTGACAGCACTTTGTCGCACTCACTATTACTGCTTCGCTCCTTGCTTTGACTGTCTTGTATGACTGTGTGTGTGTGTGTGTGTGCTTGTGTTAGAAAGAAATCTTTGGCGATAATAATGCACACAAGTGTTTGAAATTACACACGCCAAGATTTGGCGAATTTATGCAAAAGATAATGGCGCATCAATTTGCAATTCAAATGTGTAAAGCGTTCTCTAGTTGTTGTTTTTCGATTTGAAAGTGTTTTTCCTTTGGTTGGTTTTGTTGGTGTGGAATCAAAACGTTAGTGGTTTTGTTGTTTGATGAAAAGTAAACTTTTGTGCTGTGCATAGCTATGAATAACACACGAGCCGAGTGGGACATGTGCTATTTTTAGAAAAGGGTCACAATATTCAAATGAAAGTATTAAAACGGGAATTAAAACTAACACAAATATACTCATCATACAGGGTGTTTGACTGTCATATAATTTGCTTGTCTTCAACTCATGTTGGTCTGAGTGTTAGATCTTTCTTTGGAATTAAGATTTTATGAGATCTGAAGTCTACAGGTCTCATTTGTGAAGCCATGTCTTCTTTAAGAAGCAAAATATTCAAAATTTCGATATTGAAATTTCGAATACACTTGTTCTAGTGCTTTTTTCAATGCTTGAAGCACTGCTGATGTGTACAGGAACTCTTGCAGCGAAGAGAGGCCTTTTTTCTTTTTTTCCTCTTTTTTTCTTCGTCCTTTTATGGGTCTTTCAAATTTTTTAATTAAAAAATATGCGACGCATACTGGAGTAGAATGCCGTGAATACAGTGGCTTTTTTTTCAATTTTTGAAGCATTTCTGATGTGTGCAGCAGCTCTTGCAGTGAAGCGTGGCAAATCTTCATCCTTTCATGGGTCTTTTCAATTTTCGAAACAAAGAAATATCTGTCGAATACTCGAGTAGAATGTAGCGAATACTGTGGCTTTGACCTGATCACAGTGTTTTTTATGTTCTTTAAATCACAGACAAGCAAATATGCCAAAAAATTGCTAATTACACCAAAACACGTCTCACTTTTATGTCTGTCAAAAACAAACAAAAAACACAAAATTTCTAATAATGTCAAAATATGTTGAAGACATATGAACCAATATAACAAAATAAAAAAAGTCAATGTAAATACTTGGAATCACTAAATCCGAAATCCCTTCAATTCTCAAACATTGAAACATCAAAAAATCCCATAATCTAGGTTACTAAGCTTTTAAACTATGTTTACGGACTGGTTATGTGGTTGTGTTAGTTATCTATATAACACCGTGCGACAGCATTTTTCACACTGGGAAAAATCCATATGTGCGTAAAACTAGAGACCAAACAAAGTAATACTGCGTACTCAGATTTTAGAATGTTTCTTAGGAAATAAGAAGGCGCAAAATTACGAACAAATAGTAAAAAATTTAGCGTAAATGTGTTCCTAAAAATACATTTTTTCGACAACCATCTGGATTTCTTCTCCGAAAACCTGACAGATTTCAGTGACGAACACGGCAAGCAGTTCCACCAGGACTTAGCGATAATGGAAAATATCTGTAAAGGAAAAAATACCTGCCACATGGTGGCCGAATACTGTTGGTATTTTTTTACAAATAGATAAAAAATATATTTTATTTAAATTCTTGAGCCTTTCCTCTTTCATTTGATCTATATATCGCCTTATTCTAACGAGGTTAAGTATTTTTCAAAATGTCTTCCTTTTAAAAGGACAAAGGATGTAGAAATGGAAGACTGAGTACACAGTAGTACCGTGTTTGGTCTCTAGTTTCACGCCCAAGTGGATTTTTTTCCAGTGTGAAATTTTTTTCATTTTTGTCGAACGGTGTAATATCTGTGATATTATTCATGAAAGCTACAGATATTTGTTGTAAGATCGTTTTCTTTCAAAATTTTAAAGTTGTCAGTAAAATGACAAGACATGTTTTAATTTTTTAAATATAAGACTTCAAAAAACTGTGTTCGGAACCTTGTTGGACTACAAGTCTTGAACTTTTTTGTTGGTGAGGTAAAAAGTTCTAACAAGTTCCATCTATCATAGTTTAGTACCATATGGTCTTGCAAAGTTCTCAATGTTTGTATCAATAATTTAATGAATCCATTGATGGCCTCCATCCAGCCAAAGCTAGATACATGTCTAAACAATAAGATCAATTCCAACATGACTATTCTCTGAAGCCTCTTACAGCTGGATACGGGAACATACAGTTCGTCACTCAGATTATAAAGTTCTTAGAACCTTAACACTAAGAATATATTTTCTTCAAGCCGGAGTTGACTCAGATATTGCAGCCGAATATGTATTCATGCAGCGTCCTCACAAAAAATAAGGCCTTCATTTTATACATTACAGTTATTGATTGTAACCGATATGATCTGATATTGTTTCGACTCTGCTACAAAACACATGTCATATAAACTTATGTCATGTCAGTCATGCTTTTTTAGATGAGTTCTTGAGTTTAATCTACTTTCAAATTATTTATATCACTTTGTTGTGTTTTAAAGCAGACAATCGCTGTTCTGGCACAGCTCATCTTTATCCCATCTGTGAGATAGCCACCTTCACTACGGTACCTTATGTATTCAGTACCTTACTTATTCATTACAGTACCATTTATAGTACTTCTTCCCTAGTAGCTTAGGTTAAGTGAAACTGGATCCGTTCGAGTCCAAAAGGATGTCCTTAACGTTAAGAGTCACCGAATAGATCTATAAATATAAGAGTCCTTGTAAAGAACCTTAGTGTCTTAGTTGGCCTTTATTTTGGAGGGTTTTAGAGATCTTTTTAGAAAAACGTTTGATCTATTGAAGGTCTAAATTTGTATACGATTTACCCTTTCAAATGTCACTAAATGTCGCTTTTTGCGTGTGAACTGTGTACAAGCACTAAGTCTCGTGATCTCATCCGAGGAGTGGCTCTCAAGGCCATTCGGAGATTGAAACACAGTGGTCAATAGTATGGTGGGAGTCTGACACTGGACAATGGTGCTGGCACCCATACCGATGCTTGTAATACTTGCTGATTGGGATTGACTCATGGTCACATTCTGAGAAAGAGACCGACAAACACAGCTCCCTTAAAGTTCTTAAAACAGCGAACTATATTACCTTAGTGAGACAATTCTAAACTTGAAAAAGCGAGGCAGAGACACAGAAGATTTCCAAAGTTTTTCTCATACCACGACCAATTTATGATCGTGGACTTCAACCATGTAGTGACCTATTAGTGAATCCAGAATGAGACTGCAATCACTTTTTCGGAGAAACAAAATGTGAACAGGCATTTGCTGAAATTTGCTGAAAACACTGGCATTCTTATGGATCACTATTACAACTCATAAATGGATCTCCAACTGGCAACACTAAAGACCCAATAAGGGTCAATATGTTCGTGGCTAGCCAGTTATACCTACGTACCTACCTACTTCTTCTTCTTCTTCTTTTTGACTGGCACGACAGCCCGATTACGAGACTAAGGCCTAGCTACCCGCAACCATCCGTGTTGTGCGTACGAATGTTTTTTACAAGGTTAGAAGGGACCTACAGCTTTATGCCGATTCCGAACGGCGAGCTGGAAGCTTTTTCATAGGCAATTTTACTCTCAGAGGTTTGCCATTTCCTGCTGTGACGACAGCCGCCGAAAGAAAATTTGTTTTTCTTTTTTTTCGGTGTTTGCAGCAACGGAGTCTTGAACCTGGGTTCTAGCCTTATATTTGACTTGCAGCCCAACGCACTAGCGAACTGAGCTACGGCGGCTGCGTACCTACCTACATGTGAAAAAATCATACACCACATGTTGCCTTCTTTCTCAGTTCAGTACTCCAGATCTCCAAAGTTTGCCTGCAAGAACTTTGGTTAGTAGGAGGTTTATTCCAACGGAAGATGAGCCAAATTCTTTGCTATTTTATTAGCCCTTTCAATTCCCTCTATATTTGTGCCCTGGTACTCAATAGATAAGGCGCCTGCAATGCTCAACCAGTCTTTTCATTGCCAGCTCTTGGCTAAGGATATCTTTGGAGGATTTGAGATTTACTTGGCTATCAATGTAGAACTTCATTGTAGAGTGTCACGTAGTTGTAGTATTGACATCTCCTGCCGCTTTCCTCACTTAATATACCTTGGAATATTTATGCCTAGTAAAAATGCATACAGTCTCACTATTCCGAATTTGTGATTGATCCTGATACCATTCCAAGCGACAACGATGTCATTTGAACGATCAAGTTGCACTAATCGTTTCATTGTTTTTGCAAGGCATTGCGTTGGTTCAGGAAGAATATAAAGGTTAGGAGATAAGGTTATGAGTGAAGTGGTTATGGACTCTTGTTTGAACCCATCGAGATCATAAGTGCTGGGGAAAATATCGGCAGGGAGACCATTCCACAACCGCGCTGTACAGGCCAAAAACGAACTTTAATGATGACTGAATGATGTCTAAAGCTATGTCTTCCAGTTATCATAAACCAAGTATATATTACTAAGACTACATTATAGATGGGTGTATCGGTCGGTTCGATAGTTAATCCCTTAGAATTAAATTGAAAACACACGAACAAATCAATGAACTCGGAAAATTAAAAATTCTCTTTTACGTGAGGAATTTCTTTAAAAGGACTTTGAAATTTCAAGGTTATGAATATATAAATAAAATGTTTAAAAAATTGCGCGCAATGTGGTATGGTAGAGAAAACCCCTTTATATTCAAAAAATTAATTTTTTCTTGAAAATGTCCTTTTGTAACTTTATTCTAAAAATTTTATTTATTTTTTTAATTTATTTAATTTATTAAAAATTTTGAAAATTTACAATTAGTTTTTCAATATATCTTGAGAACTAATATGTATACACGGATTTCCTCCTTCTTTAATTTTTTAATTAAATTTTTTTAAATTAAATAATTTAAATTTATTGAAGTTAATTAATTTAACAAATGAATTAATCCACTAACCTTTCTTTTGAATATCAGTTCAGAGTGTAAAATTGGCACTCCCTACCAAATCTTCTCACTTCTCATCTACTTTTCACTTCATCTACTTTTCATCTACTTTTGCCTGTTTTCTTTGTTTAATCTATTTTCAATTCAGAGTTGCCACACATCAACAATTTCATCTTACCTTTCAATCTCTTTTCGAGTAATTAAAACAAGTGCGTGTTATTTTTTTTATTTTACAAAATTTTTTTGGTTGTTTTCTTTATTCTGTTGTCAATATCTCATTTATGTATATATATAATATATATTTGTTGTTGTTGTTTTTGTTTTTGTTCATGTTGTGGTATTTTTCAGTTGCTTAATTTCGAATGTTTACTCATAATTTGATTTTATTATATTATTATATATTTTTTTGTTTCTTTTTTTTTCACCGCAATAATAATAATTTTGTTTGTTTTTTTGTTGTTGTAATTTTAGTTTTGCACATTCGGCCCACAATGACTGTTTTACCGGTTCAATTATCAATAATATAGGGTTTTGATTCTCTTTGTCATTTCTGTGTTTGTGTGTGTGTTATTTGTGTGTATGTGTGTTTATTTATGCGGCGGCTACGCTTTAACATGTAATTTGGTTTTACTGTTAATGTCATCATTATGATTTTATGTCTTTTTTATGTCAATTTGCGCATATTTTTCAATTATTTCAATTAGGTTTCAGCCCTTTTATGTTTTTTTCGCTTGCATTCGTACGTTTTTGTGGCGTTTGCTTTATGCACTCGGCGCTCTAAAAATGTTGTTTTTTTACTCTTTAATTGCTTCTTTTGTTTGTTAGGTTTTTGTTATTCAATTACAATTCATCAAATATTCGTTACATTGTTGTTGTCACCTTGTTACTCTCTTTTATTTATTTAGTATTCTGTTTTATTCATAATTCTTTATTTTCTAGACACTATTACATACACATTGTGACAGTTACAATAACTAATACATTACTTTGTTTATTTATGCTCTGTATGTATGTATATTTATGCTCTAAGTACTTGTATGCTTGTTGCTTGTTTAGTGCCTCATCTGCTTGTTTTTTTTTTGTTCTTCCCTCTGTTCGGGTAAACACTCAACTTTGCCTTAAATCTCTACAAAATATTTGCAATACTGCAGTCAATTTCTACTTTTTTACTTTCTGTGTTTTTAATTTTCTGATACTTCTTACTTAGTTGTATTTTTTTTAATTTTTTATTTTTATTTTTGTTTTTTTCTATATTTGGTTTTAGTTTTTAGTTTTTCTTGTTTACTTTTTTTAGTTTGTGTAAATTTTCTGCACAAAATTGTTTACTTAAATAGTTTTTGGTTTTGGGCTCAACTATTGTTTGTTTGATTTTCAATGTATTTAATTAGATTTTTGTCATTGCTGTGCTATTCAATGCTGATTTTCGTAACTATTTTGCCGAAAAGTACAAAAAATTAACACATAATTGAAAAGCAAGCACAAAAAATCGAAATGTCAGGTAAGAACATGTTTATATTTTCAATTAGTTTACAATTGTAATTGAATTTTATCTAATTAAATTGCATTGAAATGAACTAAATTGAGTTTAGCTGACTTTATTTATTTATGTTTAGTTGAAAAATTAAATTTTAAAATTAAAAATTAATTAAAATTAATTGCATTGAAGTGAAGTAATTTGAATTGAACTGATGGATGGAATTTAATAAAAATGACTTGAATTAAGCTGAATTGAATTTAATTTAGTTGAATCGAATTTAACTGGTGAATTGAATTGAATTAAATTTATTTGAATTAAAATGAATAGAATTGCATTGAATTGAATTGAATTGAATTGAATTGAATTGAATTGAATTGAATTGAATTGAATTGAATTGAATTGAATTGAATTGAATTGAATTGAATTGAATTGAATTGAATTGAATTGAATTGAATTGAATTGAATTGAATTGAATTGAATTGAATTGAATTGAATTGAATTGAATTGAATTGAATTGAATTGAATTGAATTGAATTAAAATGAATTGAATTGAATTGAATTGAATTGAATTGAATTGAATTGAATTGAATTGAATTGAATTGAATTGAATTGAATTGAATTGAATTGAATTGAATTGAATTGAATTGAATTGAATTGAATTGAATTGAATGGAACTGAGTTGAACTGAATTGAACTACATTGAACAACGACACTAAATTAAATTTTTTTTATATTAATTTAATTGATATTAAATTAAACAAAGTTGAATTGAGTTACAATTAAAAATTAAATAAAAAAATTCACAATTAAAAATAAAAAAAATTAATTAGATTGAATTGAATTGATCTGTCGAAGTGAACTGAATTGAATTTACATATTTTCATTGGACTGCATTGATTTGCATTGAACTGAATTGAGGTTATTTATTTATTTTTAATTAATGTGTACTGAATTAAAAACAGTTCAATAAAATTTAATTGAATTGGAATTATTTGTTTGGAACGAAACTAAATTGAATTTTTATTTTAATTTGAACTTAATTGAATTGAGTTAAAATTAGAAAAAATAACAAAATTAACTATTAAAAATAAAAATTTAATTTAATTGAATTTAATTAAATTGAATGGAATGGGATTGAATTGAATTGAATTTAATTGATTTAAATTTAATTGAATTATATTGAATCGAATTGATCTGTCAAAGTAAAAAGAATTGAATTGAATTTATCTATTTTCAATTTGATTATATTTTGAATTAATTTGTAATCAACAACTAAACTAAATTAAAAACAGTTTTATTGAAAAAGTTGTGCCTTGCCAGGAAATTCTCAAAAAATCTAAATCTTGTAGTACGTGTGTACGTTTTGACGCCTGAAATTGTGCACTTTTTTCCTCCTTGTTCACTACATTTGGGACCATTGGGACATCAACAAGTCTTTTCCATTCAATATGTGGTAATGGATGTGTATGACGCAGAACGATGAGGCTACCCGTGGAGTATTCTAGAAAACAGTTTTCCACAAGATCTTTGGTTCTCTAAGCGTGGGCGACGAAAATCGAATCCCCAATAACAAAGAAAGCAGACTTATAAAAACACATTGTCTGCGGTTGTGAGATCAAGTTGAAGGAGCACTGACTACGTTTGGTATATCTACGTAAAACTTGAAAAACTTTTCGGCAAACCATAAGTTGTGGTACATTTATTTTGTCTAAATTTGCAAATGATCTTCGGTTCAGCTCAATTGTTGTGTTATTTTCCTGCATCTTGTCAGCTTGGCGGCAATTATTTCTCCACTTCTGCTCAATGTTAAGGAAACTAGTTGGACTGCTATTGTGATTTGCTGCATTTTCTGTATATTTGAAACATTTGCGCCTAAATGTATGCTAAAACGTCAGCTGAACGACGTATAACTGCAACGCAAATGCAACCTTAGTCATAGCATACTTTTAGGCATATTTGTTTGCTTATTTTGGGGTTAAATATTTGTTGTAATATATATGTTTATACATACATATATATCATATATATGTATTTGTGGTACCATTTATTACCTACACATAATTGTTGTTGGGTTTTGTTCTTTTTCTGTATTTTATTTTCTATTTTTCTGTCTGTTTGTTGATGCTTTATTAAATATAAAATATTTGTTGATGTCTGTGTAAATGGTTTATGTATTTCTTGTTGCACTTTTTTGATCTTGTTGTTGTTGTTTGGTTTTGTTGCTGTTGTTGTTGTTGTTGCTAGTGGTTAGTTTAGGGCATTTTGTATAATGTATCCTAAGTACTGCTTGTCGCTGTTGTATGTAATACTTAATTTGATTGGTTTTGTTGTCGTATTTGTTGTTTGTTTGTTTGTTTGACTGTTTCCTTTTTTACTAGTTGCCATGTATTGCAATTTTATCTGTGCATTCACCTGTCTATGCCTTTTCATATTTTAATTACGCTAACTTCTATATATTCCGTCTAAATTGACTAATGTACTTAGATTTTATGTATGTTTCGTGTTGTTGTAATACGTGGTCGTGTGTCAAGGAAATGTATTGCAAAAAGTTTATAGAACTTAGATGAGTTGTATCAAATGATTAGAGATATTATTGTAAAAATAAATGAAAAGCTCTGGGAAAAACGAATGAGAGATGCATTAAGAATGATCATAGAAGCATTGAAAAAGAGGAAAATGCTCAAAAATAAAAAAATAATACAAAAAAATAAAAAATATTATATAAACAATAAAAAAGTAATAATAATAATAAATAAAAAATTATAAATAAACAAAAAATAATAAAAATATATAATTAATAAAAAAACTGTCATTGCTTGTTAAAGTGTGTCAATAAAAACGTCTCCCATTGTTGAAAACCAAAATAAACTCAAGTTTAATTAATCAATTAAAATTAGCTTTAAGAGAAAACCTTTGACTCTTTCTTCAAAAACAATTTGTTTTAGGTCAAAATTTGAGTTGCAAAACTTGGTTCACATGGAATGCTCAACGAAAACCAAGTAAAGTTGTTTCAAATTACCAAAGAAACTTTTTAGGGAAACTACAACTCCAAGGAGAAAGAATCGGACATTGCTTGTAGATTTATCTCAATTAAGTGGCCTCAAATCTACTTAAGTTTTAATATTCAATGGAATACAACTTCAAGAGGTCTCCTATTTAGTTATCGAAAAATTATTTGTTACAAGTCAAAATTTGAGTTTCAAAAACTTGGTTCACTTGGAATGTCGGTTTCGCTCTACAAGTGTGGTTGGCAAAAGCTGAGATCTCAACAAGACAACCGATCAATCTTTTTAATTCCTTATACAAAGAGAACATCGATGATGAATTTTAAACCTTTAAAGTTGAGGTGCAAAAAGGCTCAACTTATTACATTACATTGAAATTAAAGTCTTGATTAATGTTTCTAATTTCTCATACAAAAAGAGCTTTCAGGAGTAGTTTTGATTTAAAAAAAGAGAACCTTTATGAAACGAAACAGTCCATTCAATAATAGAAGGAACTCGATAAACTTTTCTGAATCAAAAACATAATGTATTCACAAATTTCTGTTGTTCAAGATTAAGAATAAGAATGGTTTAGATTAAGAATAAGATTGGCTGTCTATGGTACTGCGTTCATTTTGAACTATTGTGTCTTGCCCGAGTTCAGTACTGGAAGACACTATTCCCTGCTATTTTCTCAAAGAACATTTTGATTCTCGCGAGATCAATTTCAGACAGATGAGTAGTCTGTAATAGTTCCTTGAATAGTGCCTGCTTTCTTGCATGAACTAAGGCCGGGCATTCAGTGATCAGGTGTATGGAAGTCTCATCATCCTCCAAGCAAAATCTACATATTTCACTGTCTGTTAATTTCAGACGGGTCTATGCTTGTTTAGCAGACAGTGTCGGCTGATTACTCATGAGTTTTAGTTCCGGTCTGCTCAAGCGCAAGAGAAAATTTGCATTTCTGCTTGCGTATCGCTGAAAAAAGGCTTTGGTACATTCCATACCAATTGATTTTGACCCTCTTGCATTTGCTTTGAGCAAGTATTCTTGCTTAATACAACCTTTGTTATGAGATTTGCTGACACCTAAGATCGGTTCGGGTCCAAATGGTCGCTTTCCAGCTCCCTTCCTTGCCAATCTGTCTGCATCCTCATTACCATCGTAGCCGCAATGTGCTGGAATCCCTGTTGACAGTTGTTGAAGAAGATTAGCCGTCTCCCATACCAACTTAGAGGTAAATGTCGACGCGTGCAAGGCTCTTATTGCGGCCTGGCTGTCTGACAGTATGATACTCCTTTTCCGATGAGGGTGAAGGTTCAGAATTTCTGTTGTTCAAGTTTTGACTCAAATTTCGACCTATAAGAAGAAAGTCATCCACAAAGAGTCTTTGTGAGACTTTTGTCTCTCCTTTCAAGACCTTTAGTGGGTTCCATCGTTTATTTTTTTATGTGTTTTTTTCCAACTTTTTATAATTTAAAAAAAAACTTTGATTCTCAACATTGTCGCTTTTCACACTGTAACTTTTACAACGCCAGTTCAGTGTATTTTTCTGGCATGTGAGTTTGCTCTTACTGTTGTTGTTGTTGTTGTGTTGCTGCTACAAAAAATGTTGCCTAAATGTATGCTTGAAAATGTCACACTTTGACTTTCATTTGCTAAAGTAATTTATTTATTTATTTTTGTTTTCTAAGGTCTACGTACTGCCACAACAACAACGTAACTACGTCTACTACTTTGGTATTGAGTGTTTGCGTGTGTTCGTATGTGTGTGTGTGTGTTTGTGTGTATATTTGTAAACCTATAATTTGCTATTGATTCATTCAATCAATCAATATTTTATGCTACTTCCTCATGACGTTGTCTTTACCTTTTCACATTTTTCACTTATTTATGCATTTTTTATTATTAGTTTTTTTTTTATTTTTTACTTGCCGCTATTTTATTTTATGTTCTAGTTTAACTTATTTGCTTTTTTTTGGTTGTTTCTTAATTTTTTTTTCATTGTTATTAATTTTTGTTTTTGTGTTAATTACTTTTATTACTGATATGTAGCGCAAACATTAACAAACAATTTTTTTTTTACGTTTAAATTCCTTTCGTTCTCGCTTATCTGCTGACTTCTTGTGTTTTTTGGGTTCCTTGTGCTGCTGGTTGCTCCTCTTCTCCTCTTCTTCACACTTTTCACTTACTTGACTAATTTTTGCTAAATATTTCATATTTATTACATAGTTTTTTTCATACTTTTTATGTATTTTTTCTTGGTATTTCTTAGTTTTTTCATATTTACTCATTAGCCAAATTGTGTTTTTGCAATTTATTATTTGCATGTTCAATTTTTTTTGGTAATTTTTCTTTGGTCAACAATTTTCAATATGTATATTTTTTACGTTTGTATTTATTTAGCATCTATTTAATTTATTTATCTTCTATTCATGTTTTTATGATTTTATGATTTTCATATTTTTGTTTTTGTTGTGTTTTCTTGGTATCTCTATAAAATAGCGCCTTTCTCTGTTGTAATTTTAGTTTATGTAATTTTAGTTTTTGTTGTTGTTGTTGTTTGTTTGTTCTAGTGTATGTTTGTTTTGCTTTCCATGCCAATTTGCAGCATTTAACGCAGTTTTAATTTTCATTTTCAATTTCATTTCCGTTTTTCGCGTAGCTCTCACACTTTCAACTTCAGCACATTTTGCACATAACAAAAGTATTTAAAAAAATCAATTAACTAAATTTCTATATTCACTCTCTTTCGCATAGTTTGAGTTTACTCTTTTTGTTCGGGTTCATCATAAAATCACAAAAATTTCACACCATTTTCTCTAACTCGCGTTCGACCTTGACTTGTGTCGGCCACTTAGATTTTTCTACCCAATACTCATTTATTTGCTTATCGAATAATTTTGTATTTCTTTTTTAATTAGTTTTCTTCATTGTAAAACGTCATGTGGGAGGCCGCAAGGACACAGTGTTGTGCCGTTTCCCTTACTACCATTAAATTTTTAGTACTACAACATACACAAATATTTACTTACACCACTATGCACTACATATGTACGCGTATGCACATTACATAAGAATATCATATTTGTTGTTTGGTTTGTGTGTGTGTGTGTGTGTGTGAGTGTGTGAGGCTAAACAATAATTGCATTAAATATGCGCACTACTCGCTAATTTTCTAAACACTTCTAGCCATTTATGCATGTATATGTGTGTGTGTTGGTGTTGTTATTGTTGCCTCTAAATTATAGTACCGTACAATGCTAAATATACAATAATTTTTATACTTATGCGTTTTTGTTTTTATGTTTCACTACTTCAACTTAACATCTGAATCCCTTTTTGGTATTTTTTTGTATATAAAGTTCTACACATACAAACATAGCTATGTAGAATATGTGTGCATGTATGCGTATGTGTGTGTGTGCCTATGTGTGCTTTATATAATTTGCACACTGCACTTATGTAAATACATAACACATTAGCACATACAACTTCTTCTTTTTCTCATCTTCTCTTTCCCTATCTTTGACTAATTGCAATTACTTTCTACCTTCGCGGCTACAGTTGTGTTGTGTTGCTGTCTATTCGCACTTATATGTAGATATATATGTATATGTTTATGTGTATATATATGTTGTTTGTATGTATATATTATGTTTTGTTCATATACATTTAAATGTTGCAGTGTTGTTGTGTCTCCATGTTTTGAAGCTAATTCTGCACAAATATCCATGCAAATCAAAACGTAAATAAAATGTTCTTCTAAATTATTTTCTTGTCTTGTTTTACTCTACAATTGCGCGTTTTTATATATTTTTGGCATAGCCCAGTGATACTTTGTGCATATTTTTTGCTGACTGTTTTTGAGTTGCTTGGGCTGTAATGCCAAATCAAAAATATCATGGCATATGATGGAAATTTGATGGACTAGTCATTTAATAATTGCAAATGTAGGGTGCTCCCTATTGTCAAAGCTGCGGGGTTGTAAACAAGGATAATCTGTAGCACCGTTCCTATAAGACATTCACACCATCCATAGCGGTGATAGTCTTGGAGATTGGATTCCCTGAATCTCTTTGGGTGAATTTAAATCGCCATAATCCGTTAACAGGTTGTTATGGCCAATTAAGTAAGGAAGTAAGTAAGGAAGTAAAGGCTTGATTACACGTAACGTTTCTTCTTACTCGTTTCGTCTAAACAGTAAGGCGAGCTGTTGATTAAGTCAGTGACCGAGTAGAGTGGCGAGAGAGTCACTAGAATCACATTTTGTTTACTAGGCCGAGTACTACTTTACAGTTGTATTTTTCTTCTTATCGCAACGATTCGCTGAATCGCTCGTCACATACGGAATGCGTCACACACCACTTTTCGCTCGGTTTTGTTCGCCATCCAAATTCTCTCGGCCTAGTACCATTTTGACGTCTCGCCACTCTACTCGTTTCGTGCTATCAAGCCTTAAGGAGGTAAGTAAGTAAGGAAGTAAGTAGGGAAGTACATAAGTAAGGAAGTAAGGAATTAAGTAAGTAAGTTAGTAAGTAAGTAGGGAAGTACGTAAGTTAGGAAGTAAGTAAGTAAGTAAGTAAGTAAGTAGGGAAGTACGTAAGTAAGGAAGTAAGGAAGGAAGTAAGTAAGTAAATAAGTGAGTAAGGAAGTAAGTAAGTTAAGAAGTAAGGACGTAAGGCAGTAAGTAAGTAAAGAAATAAGACAGTAAGTAATTAGGTAAGTAAGTAAGGATGTAACTATATAATGACGTACATAATCCAGCAGTCACAATGTAATAATTATAATAATAATTATTTAATAATTTAATCACATAATGTCACAATCTTATAAAAACGGCACTTTTTCTGTGTCAACTGTGCTCGGCACAGGGATAATCCGCAGCCTCCGTACCTATCTACCTACACACCTACCCTCTACAAACAATTCTGCACACCACTTGCAAGAAACCAGGCGAAAAGAACAGCCCAGGCTTTGAAGATGAATCATAAGAACTGCTGAGCACTGGCGAAGACAGAATCATTTGGAAGCAGACATTGCAAAGACAAAATCTCGCGAATTGATGATGAAAGTTATATATAAAAGTTTATTTATTCATATAAATATATGTGCTAGGATGGTCTGAAAAGTTTTCGACCTCTACATGAAGATGGCAACATTCGGCAACAAAAGGTATGGAATCTTTTTTTGCTTCGTCAGACATATCGCCTTCACAGTTGTTGTCCAACAATCGTTTGAGTGTTTTTGTGAAAATCGAGTATAAAAAAGTCATAAAGTATTTGTTTTTGAAAGGCAATAGGCCTACGACAAGCTGGGAGTGGTGTAGAGGAACTCCGCAAGCTTGTTTACTATCGTAAAATTTTGACAACAAAATCTAAATAATGTCGTACCAGCTTGGGAGATGTTTGGGACGTCCAAAAATTACAATCATTGACATTAAGATTGCTAAAGTTCACCAAATGCCAAATGTTGCTAAAAAACCATCGAATTAAAGTAGGAAAGAGATAGCAGAAGCTATAAGTTTGTCCAAAGATCATCCTTTTACATATCAGATCAAGATTGAGGCTTAGAAAACTATTGCCACATTTGCTCACTTAAGATCAAAAACATGTTTGATTGAACATATCCAAAGCTTTGTTAGGGTCATTAAGTCGTAATAAATCGGAGTTTTGGCGCCGATAAATGACTGAATATTAAACTTGGTTATTTTTGAACAACCTTGGTTATTCCTGTTATTCCTTCTTCGACTTCAAAAGAAGCAAAACCTGGTTAATTTTGCGATCATTTGGCAGCGAAAGATGACGAGAACTATTTGGATGGGCAAAAGAGATGCGAACATTACTGAAAATTGAATAAAATAAAATAAAATAAAATAAAATAAAATAAAATAAAATAAAATAAAATAAAATAAAATAAAATAAAATAAACAAAAATAAAAAAATAAATAAAATAAAATAAAATAAAATAAAATAAAATAAAATAAAATAAAATAAAATAAAATAAAATAAAAGAAAACATTTTTTGTATCTTTGTTAGGTCGGAAACTTTTCAAACCGCCATATTTCTAAAAAAATACAAAAAGAAGTATTTTTACTGTCCATATATTCGATCGATAAATGCCATCACCAGCTGGCTTTACATGTAAATTAATATTGAAAATATTTTCGCACATTGTTTGGGCCTCAGGTTTCAGCGAGGCCAAGGTTTCAGCACAAATGCAAAATATCTGTCAAGGATTGTCTCAATCAGTGCAAAATGCTTTGCAAATCCAATGAATTACTGCAATAATTTGTGTCTGATTAACTGTGACAATTAAAATGGAATTTATGTGACCCGCTGAGAAAATCCAGCAACCTCAACAATGCTGCCGAGGCCACCTGTGCAGCTGTGGGTGTGTGTGTGTTGGCTTATCTTTTGTCAACTCGAATGCCACTTGTGTGGATGCGGATAAGTAAACACATAAAATTATAATCGCGCAATTGCTGTATGTATATGTTAGTGTGTGTATGTGTGTGTGTGTGGCATGTTTGTTTTATGTTCTCTAGACTACATACAAAGATACGACACGCTGTTTCACTAATATCATTTAATATCATTTCGATGGAATATCTGATTGTTTCAAAACATTTATGTTTGTTTGTTTGTATGCATGTTGGATGTACAGATGTGTTTGTGTTTATGTATGTGTGTGGATCAGCTGGCACTGAGTGTACAAGTAACTGCGCTCGCTACAACTACAACTAAACATTTCAATTCTTGTCCATCTCAGTTGTCAGTTGTTTGTGTGTGTGTGTGTAAGTGTATGGGTGTGTTTGGTTTTGGTTTCAGTTTTTCATTCAAGTTCTTTTTTTCTTGCAGATTCGGCTATTAGTGACAACTTTTGTTGTAATGTCTTTATGTTTCTACTTGTATGTGTGTGTGTGTGTTTGTTTGTGTGTTGTGATTGCAGTTTGTTTGACTATTTAATTTATTTTTTTTCATTTAGCTGTTGTTGCAGATTGTTTGACTATTTATATGTTTGGTTGCTGTTGTTTGTTGTTGTGGTTGTTGTTGTTGTTGTTGTTGTTGTAAATATTCATTAAAACTAACATAATAAATTTGCTGCTAACCATTCATCTTCTGGCAACTGAAATAATAGAAGAAAAGAAATAGAAAAATACATTTTACTTTCGCTTTAAACATATTTTTGCATTGGTTTTTGTATATTTTTTGTTTGGTTTTTTGTTGTTATTGTTTTTGTTGTTGTTTTATAATTTTTACAATTTCTTTAGGAGAACATACAATGAGGTGTTTTGAAGCCGTTTCAAAAATTTATTTATACAAAACAAACGAAGCCAAATTTAAAGCTTTGTGAAAGACGCAAATAAAATGGGTCCTAGGGTTGTTTCGTGTGACTGTGAGTTGCACTCTGAGTGTGTGTGTGTGTGTGTGTGGTGTCTATGTTTATGTGCGGAACTCTAGAGCTGCTCTATGCTAAAGGTTGTGGTTGTGGCATTTAAAAGGTGTGGCGTAGGTGGAAATTAAGCAAATACAATTTTTCAAGAGATCTGCAACTAAGTAGAAGCCATAAGTTACAAGGCGTTGGATACTAAAGGATGAGTACTGGACGAGTGTGATAAATGCGGAATTTTATACGTTTACAAGCTGATTTGATACGTTTGAGTTATGAAGTGATGTGCTGAGACATACAAAGTTATGATGATGTTTGTTTTGCTGAAGATGTGGCATTGTCTATGCTTTGGTTTAGTGGGCAGTTGTAGGAAATTTCAAAATATTGAATGACTCTATGCATTGAAGCTGTCAATCATATATTGAGAGCTGATCGATTTTCAGAGTTTGGAGGAGAAATGATGTTCATATATGTAATTTTGTGTATTCATACATGTATGTACACATATACAGTAATGTTTGAGGAATTTTGATGGTTCAAAACCTTATCAACATTTCGTCACCTCAGAAATCAAATGTCGTATGTCTTACTAAGCTCGATGGAACATACGACATTCGTTTTCTGAGGCGACGATTTTTTTGTGGCAAAAAAATTTGAACAAAAAATTAGTTTCAAATGGTTTTGAACTTAAAAGTTGTCTCTCAAAATAAGTTTCTGTCTTCGCCACTGTTTACTGTTCACTGTCCACTGTCACTGAAAAAAATGATTCGTTTACTTATCCAAACAAAAAGCTTTGCTTGGGAGCAAAAAACTTCAACAAGACTTTTCCATCAGGCTCCATGGAGCTCGACTTGGAGCCTTTGTGTAATTGTGTTCAAAACCAAACAAGTTTCACTGCAATGCAACAGTGTTGACTACTGAGGATGCCAAAACTAAAACTGTCTTTTCTTTACTTGATGCTGCCCAAGTCGACGGAGGAAAGCCAACCGTCAAATGATGATTTGAGGATAAGAAGGAAGGCTCAGTCCAGTTGGATCTTTGTACTGGTCCCAAAGGAAAAAGTAGGAGAGATGAAAAGCATAAGAAAGGAGATTCGTGGAAAAGGCCCCTCACACCTTCCGAACTTCTTAGTTTTATTGAGAAGGTTCCAAACATGAGACCAGTGGTTCAACTTCACTAACCATATTTCCCTCTAACTCGTTCAGTGACCTGAACTGGACTGCTGAAAATTCCACTACAAAAATTTAAATAATTCACTAAAATTCAGGGAAATAATTGAAAAATAATTGAAATTCTAAACATTTCAGGGGATTATGATATAACAAATTCTTTTCAATTTCAATGAGAAATTTAGCTTTTACATATTTTATGATATTGCAATGCAGTGCATTGAAATCAGTATTTTTGTTTTCAATCATTTTTGTTTCAATTTTTGTTCACAATCGACCAAAAACAAGAACGTGTCGATGCTTCAGAGCAATGTTCAAAAATGTTATTGAAAAGTTGGAAGATCGCTATAATCGTTGTATCGCCCTCGATGGCAACTATGTTGAATAATAAAATCGAATTTTGCCAAAAAAATTTGTTTTTCTATAAAACAATACGAACTATTCAGCCCAACTGTTAGTTTATAGCTGCAATTCGGTGTATTGAGTCCTATTTTCAAAGTCTTGCATGACCACAAAAATATGTCTGAAAGCCATCAGTTTTATTCAAAGGACTTGTTTGATTTATTTCCTTAGGAACCTAAGACCTTTTGGATTTTTTTTTGGGAAAAATTGCCTACTCAATTGAAGAACTATGAGTCAAAAAGAATCAGCTACATAACCTTTATGCATCTTACTAATTTAGGGGACCCAGTTCTCACTTGACTTAGATGAGGTCCCCAAGCATGACACTAGTTGCTGTTGAACTTGAACTAGGCACAATCACACTCTCACTGATCACTTTTAGAAGACCATATTTTTGTCCATAGAGTTGAAGGGTTGAATAAGTAAATATTAATTAATTTTATTATTTACATTCGAACAAGCGGGCATTTTGTTTGGCGCCAATATACAAATGTGGGTATATGAATATTTATACAATGCATACTTAAAACTGTTGAAAGGTAGAGACACAAATTTGCATATTAATTTCTGAATATACATGAACTACGTAAAACCACAACTGCCACTGAAACTAGAGCAAACAATTGAATGTTCCATAGAATCTTCAGTAATCTGTTCACTCACGGCAATCACTGCTTTGCACGCATCAGCACGACCACCAAATTCCGCTAAATGGTGAACAGTTAAGCCTTTTCGCTCGGATAACTAACTGTTGAGTGCATTATAGAAATATCTGCATACAAAATTTTACAACTAATTTTGTAATTAATTTTCTCAAAATCATATTTCGGGTAAGGGGAGATATATACAAAATAAAGGAACTACTGTTGGCAAGTACTGTTGATATCATAATTGTTGCCTTTGTTTGCTTTAGGAACCCTTTACGCGGAACAATCACAAATGCGAATCGAATGCTATCGGTTGTTGTGGCTTAAGGCCCCAACTTGTCGTCGGGCTAATGTTTGCTAATATTGTTGTTGTTGTATTTGTTGTGCTAATCTATTAACTACACTCGTATTTAGTAGGCTGTGTGTGTAGGCCAATGGTTTTGGCATGTTAGCTGTTGCTGGCTTGGCGTGGCTTGGTACATAATCGGTATGCTTAGGTTGCTTTTGTTGTTGCTCGTGTATGTTATAACTACGTAGGAGGGTTTTGACTAGGAAATGTACGGTTGCTGTTCATTTGATTTGTGTTTGCATCTAGGAAAAACCAATTCAATTCACCTGCTGCTCCAACTTTTACAATTATTCGCGTGCTGGCTTGTTTATGTATTGTAAACGCATGTATATGTGTATGTGTGTGCGTGGGTGTGTGTGTATGTGTGTATATGTGTACTGCTGATGAATTTGCATAGATAAGGTGCACCGCATGTAAGAAGTAGTAAGAGAAATCAAAATTTTTCATATAAAAAATTTATGAAAAATATTTTGCTGAACTGAAAATGGCAGCATTTCTAAAATGTGAAGGCGGCTGTCGTAGTGGTTGCCGTGAAGTTTCTGATGCACTAAACGTTTTACATATGTACTGTGTGTTGGTTTTTGGTTATATTCTCTTATAAGTTTTTTGTTCATTTATAATTTTTTTGGCTCATATATAAAAATTTAGTTATTCATTCGTTAGTTTTCTTAAGAATTTCATTTTTCCACTTGCATTTTTCGCTCTTCGTTTTGAAAAAGTTTCGCGTGAATTTGATTTTTGTTGTTTCTTTGATTCTTTTTTTTTTATAGGCACTAGTGCAATGTTTGTTTAGATTACAAATAACTGTTAGTTGCGTCAATAGTTTAATTCGTTTCATGTTTGGTTCAATAAATTGGGTATCAGTTGAGTGGGAAAGTCGATTCAATGATGACTATTTAGTGACTAATGAATATAAAAAGAGTTCAATGAAAATTATACAAACATCAGAAAGCATTTAAAAACATTCAATATCAATCAATCAATTCAATATCAATTTGGACGCGAAATTGACAATTAGAGAGTTTTTGAACACAAATAAATTAAATTAAATAATTTTAATTAAATAGTTAAAAAAAAACAAAAAAGAACGAGTTAAAGAATTTTAATTAAATAATTTAGAAAACAAAAAATCTTATAAATTAATTAAACATTACATAACTAAAGTTATTAACTAACGATTATTTAAGTAAAATTACTTAACTAATCACCAATAACTAATTAATTAATCGCTTCCATTTAAATATGAATACAAATCAATGAAATCAGCTTAAATAAGTATTCAAAAAATTTGAATCTGCAGCTTTAATTAATCAATTAAGTCAATAAATCAGTAATTAAGTCAACTAATCACCACTTAACAATTAGTTAATCACTTCCATTCAAATATGAACTCAAATCAATGTAATAAGCTTAAACAAATATTCAAAAAAATTTGAATCTGCAGTTTTAATTAATCAATTATGTCAGTAAATCAAAAACCCAACAAAAATTAAGTTTAAAATTTATTATTAAATAACATAACTATTATTAATTATTAATTATTAATTATTAATTATTAATTATTAATTATTAATTATTAATTATTAATTATTAATTATTAATTATTAATTATTAATTATTAATTATTAATTATTAATTATTAATTATTAATTATTAATTATTAATTATTAATTATTAATTATTAATTATTAATTATTAATTATTAATTATTAATTATTAATTATTAATTATTAATTATTAATTATTAATTATTAATTATTAATTATTAATTATTAATTATTAATTATTAATTATTAATTATTAATTATTAATTATTAATTATTAATTATTAATTATTAATTATTAATTATTAATTATTAATTATTAATTATTAATTATTAATTATTAATTATTAATTATTAATTATTAATTATTAATTATTAATTATTAATTATTAATTATTAATTATTAAATATTAATTATTAATTATTAATTATTAATTATTAATTATTAATTATTAATTATTAATTATTAATTATTAATTATTAATTATTAATTATTAATTATTAATTATTAATTATTAATTATTAATTATTAATTACTAATTATTAATTATTAATAACTTATTATTAATTAATTAATTAATTAATTTAATTCATAAAATTAGTTAAATTACTTAAATTGTATATATAATACTATTGCAATATTGATTTGATTTGAAAAATCAAGACAATAAATTTATTAATTATATTAATTGATCCACATAAAATTTAATTAAACCGTTTTAATAAATACGTACCTCAATTCATTTATTCAATTGATAATTCAATATAAATTTATCAACTTCACAAAACGTTAATCGTTTAGTTTTTAACATAATGCAATGATTGAAGTGACACAATTGAATTAATTTATTTAGTCGAACCCACTATTTGATTTAGTATCATGATGAATTGAACAAAATGTCATCAAATAATGCTAAATAATTTTCATTAATTGAAACAACACATCAGAATAACGTTTTCGAATTAAGCTATATTTAGTCATGAATGAAATAATGAATGAATTCAATTTTAATAATCTTCATGATAAAATTAACAATAATAATTATCATAATTTAATTAATAATTACATTAGTAAAGTGAAACTAATTTATTAAATAATTAAAAATAGTTCATCATAATCATAATTTATTAACAATTATTTAATAAGTAAATATTGTAACTAAATTAATTATTAGGTAAGTGAGATTTTGATTAATTGATGTTTTTAAATTTATTAATTAAAACTTATAATAAACTAGAAATTTTAAATAATCATTAGTAATAATTATTAATAAATAAAGGAAATTTTATAAATAGTCACAAATTATAAATAATCAATTATAAATTAATTATAAGTAATTAGTAAAGTTACAGTTAACAATAATAAATTGAAATTAAATAAATAATTAACACATTAGCCAACTTAATTAACATCAAATGAATCAAAGTGCCAATTTCGCCATCATCAAATTTTCTCCCACTTACAACTCGCTTAGTTCTAAGTAAATGTCGCTGAAAGTGATTCAGTGAGTCAGTGAGTGAGTAATTAATTGCTTTTGGTTTTTCGTTAGTACATGAGTGTTGCTACGCCTACAAGTATGTTACACGATTTACTCAACTACATAGAAAGCCTTCTCGCCAGTATATGTGTGTGTGCGTGTGTGTTTGTGTATCTGTGATTATTTTTTATTTGCCTCACATCGCGCTTAATATTTCTAACGGTTAATTTGCAATTTACATGTAAACACATTTTGCACATTATTATTATTTTTCTTCTTCTTCTACCCATGCTTCGTCCATATTTGATGAGTTCTTCGTTACTACGTTTATTTGTATTAATTTCACATTCAACATTACATTAGCCCGCGGTGCAGTTTGCTAACAACAAATATGCGTGGCATCTCTTAGTGTGTGTACGTGTGCGTGTGCGAGTGTTTGTGATGGATTTTGTGTGTGTGCGTGTGTGGGTTTAAATTTGAACAACGCCTTTGTTTACATTGCAATTCATTTCATTCTCCGTTCATGCTGTTTGCTGACTTTTATGTTATTGTAGTTGTTGTCATTAGCTGTGTTTTTGTTGTTGTTATTGCTGTTATTTCTGCTGCTGCTGTTGCTGCTGCGGTTGGTGGTGTTTGTTGCTGCGGCTGAAATTAAAAAATCGCTCGCATTTTTCCACATTCCATAGTCCCAGTCGCCAAGTCACCAGTCGCATTGTTCGGTTTTGCTAATTTGTGTGTATGTGTGTATGTGTGTGTGTGTGTTTTGTGTAGATTTTCACATCGTTTCTGTTATTTGTGTGCGTTTCATTTTGCATTCAAACTTTGTTGATTTGCTAATATTTTTTGGTTGCTTTCGGTATGTTGTTTTTGTTGTTGTTGTTATTGTTGGCATATATGAAACATTAATTATGTGAATGTTTGAGTTCTGCAGCTAACAGTTTCATATTTTATTCATTTTTGGTTTTGTTCGTAATGTATTTTTAATTGTTTTTTTTTTTAATTTTCGTATTTTGTTGTTTGCTGAAATTTTTTAATTTTTTTTTTTGTTTTCTTGTTTTGCTTAGTTTAGGTTTTGCGTTTTATTTACAGCACTGAATTTTGGTTTTGGTTTTTTGGTTTCTATGTAAAATTCATAAATGTTTGCATTTTTGTATTTTGTGGATTTACTGTGCCTGCAAAAGTAAAGGATAAACCTTAAAAAATAATATGAGGTGTTAGTAAAAATTGGAAAAAAGTAGTAAGAAAAAAGTAGTAGTTATTAATAAAATGTGTAACAATTGAACAAGTGCAAACATTCATAGTTGATGCGTAAATATTGACGGAATAGTCAATGAAATGTTAAAGGTAAATGCAAACATTTCAAATATTACCATATCGTATATATATTTGTATATAATATATGCAAATGTGTGCGAAATGGAAAGAAAACAATGCAGTTTGTATGTATTTGTGCTCAATCTGAAGCAATATTGAAATTAGAAATATTTACTATAAAATAATAAAGAGCGACCAAATATTGTTTTGACTTGCAACGAACTGTGAATAGTGCGATTTATTGCATGCAATAAAATTAATTGAAAACAAGTGGAAAATCCCTTATAAAAACTGGTATTGTCAAATGTATTTAATAGAATGTAGAGCAAAAAACTAAAAGTGGTTCTTGTAAGTTTTTTACAGTTTTGAAGACTAAAATATTTGAATTCTTGCCCAATGCGTCTAAAACGAGTCTCACCTACGACTTATGCGAGCATTTAGGACATTTACTCGCAACTGAAATGGAAAATCCAACTAGCTTTCAAAACAGTGGCGCACACAGGATTTCATTGGGGAAGATCCGTATAAAATTTTTGAGCCTAATGCAATTTGAAACCATACTTAAATCCTAAAATGTTTGTAACAAGGACATACTTCAGGAAGTTTGAACCTCCTCTGTCATGCGTGAGATAATTGTCTGATAAGCGGACTAATCAAGGATTTATTAAGAACAATCAAGTTTTTATGGAACAATCCATTACGACCACACATGACCAGCTTGAGCACCAAAGTGGCTTCGACTTATATACCAAAACACTGTAAGATTCTATGAGATCCACACAGATCTGTTAGATCTTTTTGATCCTCTATGATTTACATGACAAGGTCAATCTTATGTACGGAATCTCTGCTCAATCGAAATCTGTTTGAAATGTATACACATCGGCAGCTAATTCAGAGAATGCTTCTTCTATATATTCTCTCCGAGACATTACAATCTCCTTTGCATTACAGTAATGTAATCTGTGATTATCTAAAGTAATGACCCATCATTTGCTGTACGAAACCTACAGATGCTACCTGAAGCTGTATCCATGTTGAGAATTCGACAACTAAGTCTACAGTGTCCACTTTAAAAGACAGTTTGGTCTACAAGTTTACTCACTGCATGATAACTTGAAAGCTGTGAGATGCATGAAAAAGTTTTACTAACTTAGTTGACCTCAGATACGGTTTTCAACCAGAACTACACACGACACAAGAAAATTGTTATTTTTCATATTTAATTAACTCAAACTGATGACTATAAAGGACTCAGTCTTGTTTGTACAAAATAAATAAATATTCTTCTCTAAAAACAAAATCTAGAGATGCTTTATAAAGTTGAATCTATGTTGAAAATGTAACAATAAAGTCTACAGTGGCCACTTGAAATGCCTATTCAGATTGTTAGTTTAGTTACTAAGTGATTATTTGAAGGCTATGAGGTGAATGAAATGTTGTCTTAACCAGTCACAGGATTGTAACACAGGACTTGCTTTGGTGGGAGCAGGTTTGCGCACAACTTTTGAGCTTTCGATTCCATTTGAAACCATATTTTGCACCAGAATTTTTTGTATTTGAAGCCTTAAGCACCCCTGTGTGCAATACTGGTTTAAGCCCAGTTAAACAGTGGCTACGATTTATCAGAATTTTTGTATGTGTACATGGTACTTTATTGTCTTCAAATAGTGAGATATATGTACCGAAATATTAGCCAAGAGTTAGATCTATCTGCGGTAATAGCATTTCTACATACAGAAGACCCTCTCAGTAATTGCATTAAAGTGGAGTTCTGTAAGTCCTGATTTAGTTAGTTTAGGTTACGGTTGCAGGTTCAGGATGATCACATAAGTCAGTAATATCTCATTTTTCTACCACAGAAGAGGGAATAGACCTTAAACAGTGGAAAAGAGACGCAATGGTAATTCCTTTATGAAACCTGGCTCAGGTCACGGTGACAGATTAGGGCCTATGCTTACATAGGTCAATAGTGACCCGTTCTGCTATAAAAAAAAGCTGAAAGATCCGAAACTGGCAAGTTGCCCAAATACAGGTCAGGAAATGACAGACCTAGGTGATATTTTGAGGCTGTTGAAACAATACAACGATTGATGCTTAGGCTGTATGCATTCAGAGATCATCCAAGGGTTCTTAGTCTGGTTTAACAATCCCTGTAAGGTCAAAGCAACTATTTTCAAGAGGTTACCATTCTCACAGGTTGACTAAGCTTTTCCCACCCATCATTCCCATCTTTAACTGGAACAAGCACAAGCTTCCGAAAGAGGCCTTCGAGACGGAAAATTTCTGTACAGATGGTTTATAGATGAACAACATAAGCGTCAGTTGTTGTATGCTGCAGGAATTTGATTCTTCGCCAGTTCCATGGCCCACCACACCATTGCAACATCTTTCAAACCAAACTTTCAGCCACCAGTCATATGGCGGCCTGGCTTTAAACAAAAGAAATTTCTCATAGGAATATAACTTTTTATATAGACAGCCGGGCTTTACTTATATCAGATTTTCATTTGAATTCTGCGCTCCACTGCGGTTTATGTGAAACAAAAAAACATCAGAGCAGTACAACGTGAACCTTTGCAACTACAATGCATGAATGCCACAGAGGAGATTGGTATACTACTCTCTATTTGTCGACCTTGATAATTCAGTGGGTAGCGCGCTCGCTTCTCAGACCAGAGGCCCTAGGTTCGATTCCCAATCTTGTCCCAGTCTCGCTCGTCTACTTCTATTGCTATCCCCATTAAGCAGATGAGACTTACAAGAAACGTCAGGCAATGGCAAAACCTCCAAGTGTGTGATTTGGTGTAAAACGGTAATTTCCGTACCCCCATCCGTTTGAAATGTGCGTTAGAACACATGTTCAAAAAACAATGTTGCATATACATTTCAAACGGATGGAATTTGTGGTATCACAATGGGTCCATATAGAGGCCTAAGTGTGTCTCATACAAAGGCAGCCACTACAACCTACCAACGTACCTAAATATTACTCTCTTTTGGCAAACTTCTTCTCAGGACTGCATACCTAAATTTGTATAGTTATCACTCTCCACTTGCAAACTGCATCTGAAGACTCCGTGAACAAGACAAGAGACAACAAGACAGATCTACTGAGACTGATTCAACTAAAGAAACCCTCTATAGGGATTTTCATGGGAGTCATAACTGGAAACTACCTCATAGCCCAACACGTGAAAAGACTGGATCTGCTTAAAAATGAGTTCTACAGTTCTAGTTCTACAGAAGTTACAGAAATGCAAACTGCTAGGAAACCATTGAACAACTCCGCTGCAAATTTCTACTTTTAATTTTCTTTCGATTCTTGGGACTGTACTCTCTCAGCTTTCTAGCAAACCTAAAAAAGATGACCCAAGTCATGTTGATAGAATCATCAGAGCCATCAAGTGACTTTCAACTGTAAAAATTCTATAAGCGGAGTTTCTTTGAGGTGGTAACACAAAAGGCCACATGACCAATGGGCCAGTAAGCCCCTAGAGGTGAAAATTTAGCCCACCTAACTACCTTCTTCTTCTTCTTCTTTTACTCTCACAGGTTTGCCATTTCCAGCTGAGAGGACAGCCGCCGAAAGAAAAATTGGCCTAAAAACAGCAGATGGCGAATCTCATTAAGAATTTAATCAGATTTTGCCACAACTAAATCACTTTTTTTACTTTTTACTCTCATTTCAATTAGTAACTTATTTTTGTCAGATAGTTTTTCAATTTCTAAAATATACTTTTATGTCTTCTAATCTCTCGCACCTCTTGCAATTTTGTTCTAAAATATTTTTTTACATGTGTTTGACTTCAAAATCCTTCAAGATTCGTTAAAAAAAGCAGGCACATGCAGTAAATAAGTAAAGCAGCATTTACAAAAGATTCGAAAAACTACGAGCAATTATATAGAAAAAATGCCATAAATGAATGTTGCAATTAAAACGGTGAACAATTTTGAGCATTGCCCAAACAACAGACAACAATTGCTGGCGTTGTTATGGGGATCGAACGTACCTGTGGGCTCACTTGAAATTGCTGTATGGGATAAGCAACGACGCCGGCTGCTTGCGGTATGGCGGCACCGGCAACGCCCGTCGCCAGCTGTTGTGCGGGAGAGATTTGAGCTTGAGTGGCCACGCCTTGCCAGGTGGCCGGAATCTGTACGCCCATTCTGCATAAACAACAAAACCGAAAAATGTACAATGAAATCAGAGTTAAAATCAAAATTTTATAAACAAAATATTTTGCAATTTGATGCAAATATTTTAATAAATCTCATTTTTGTGTGTAAAATTTCATGTTGCGGTAATTTGCCAATAACCGCAATCGAACTGAACTGTGCGTTCATGTTTACATGGCAGCTTCAATTGCAACAACATTCATTCATTTTTCTTTGGTTGTATTGGTGTGGCGCTGCTGTGCTGCTGATGCTTTTTGCTTGCATCTGTAAACACAAACTGATGCAATCAAC